>QXVZ01015220.1:0-12121 GCA_008931825.1 Phallusia fumigata | reverse complement strand
GTTCGGCGATGCTGCAGGCGACACCTTGCTACCGATTCGTGACGACGTTGCGTCACCCGCCTACCAGTAAGTGCACCTAATAATTACCACCAGGTTTCTATAGCATAAAGTAACGAAAGAAACTCAGTAACCTCTGTGGCCTAAAATTATGTGTACTTTTCAGGACCGAGTACAGCATTCCGATTGGCCTGCAAAATTTCTTCCAGTTTCGGGTCACATCCAACGGCTTTGTGCACGCGGGCTCCGCGTTTTACTATGTTGCCAGCTTATATCGCCCCTACTCAAACGGATTCGTGAATCAAAACTTGGCCATATTTGCGCCGTTCTGGGACGATTTTCACCCAGACGTTGACAACGACGGCCGGGTTTATTACCAAGTAAGTTTTAATGTGCTTTACATTCAACTTTAATTAGTCACTTACTATACCCCAAACTCACTTGCCTATTCAACTGAGCACTTACATCTTAAACGCTTACTTGTGATCTCAACAACAATTCTACCTATTTTCCGACCCTTTTATGTAACGGCAATTTCCTGCTCCCCTACTAAGAAACAAAAACTGATCCCTTTTTATATTCGACTCTTATTTATTGGCTGCCTTGTGTGTGTTTGGATTGCAACTTACGTTTAACGTTCGGTCTGAATTCCTCACAGTTACCTGACACTTTTATTTTTTGAAGATTTACGACACTATCGCATCTTCGCTTACCACTTCGGAAAAGGCTATTGTAGAAGCAGTTGGGAAACGCATCTCGGAGCGATTTAATCTTACAAACTTCAACCCAGTGTTCGTGTACAAAGCGACTTGGAGCCAAGTAGTGATGTTCCCTGAGAGTCGAGCAAACCACCGAAACTTCGTAAGTCATCAAAAAACTCGTCTTTTATTATTCTTCATCGTGAACGCCCGAGGTTTCGCTCTTGCTTTCTTGTGTATGTGTACCTTAACTTAAAAAGATTTTTATGATTTGCTCACTGTAAAGTTTTCGTGGATGCTTCTCAATTGGTTAGGCACTTTAACGATGAAAGATTTGCTCACACCCAGACTCTAATGGCAACACCAGCAACACTGTTTTTTTTTAATATTTCTACAGCCGAGCACCTTTCAAGCTGTTCTCGCAAGTGACGGATGCGACACGTACGTCATCTACTTGTACAAGGAGGAAGCTATGCTGTGGCGAACTGGACTTCGTTTCATCGACACCGCGCTCATCGGATATAGCAACGGAAGGGAATTAAACTTTACAGAATCGCAGGGCTTATACAGGCCTGACCAAACCACGCAGAGGATTGGTGAGTTAGATAGAAGAAACACAAAATTAAAATCAGGTCCTGATTAGCCTTTTAAGCTGACAAGAGGCATTTAAAACTACAAAAAATGTAGGCGATACTGCAAACTATTGGTAGACGCTTCATAGTCGGGATTAGCTAATTTTTCAAAAATCAAGAATCAACTCTGAAATGAATAAAATAGACCAACAGCGCAAACTTTACTTTCGATTGAGTTGGTCTAAATAATGACTGTTTGAGCGTTTGTTCGACATGGGCAACGCTGAAACAAGACATTAACATGCGGCTTGCAGATGGAAGGAAGCCTGGCCAATACTTCTACCATTTGACTCCGGACAAGACCGCCGAACAGCTATCTCGCTGCGGTTGTGTGAACTGGTATGTGGAGGATGTAGCAACAACTTATGTACCTTCGTCAATGCCCTGCCCCTGCTTCGAGTTACAAGCCATCCTTGATCCACGTTTTACGATCTCAGTTGACTACTTCTTCCATATAATAAACAACTACCTTCCCAGTCGGGGATTCACGACAAGCGAAACAACAGAATGGGAACAAGACAGTAAGATTCTTTGTTATTCCACGTTATTCGTTTCATTTTACTGAACCGGATTACTCTATCTCCCTTGACTACAGTTCGGTACAAAATTATTCTATCTACATTTTTTAGGATTTTTTAACCAGTGCTACCAGCCCTTCCGTGGAACCGGCCCACGTTGTTGTTATCGACGGGGTATAAGGAGATTTTTCTTTTTCTGGATATTTTNCTTCCGTGGAACCGGCCCACGTTGTTGTTATCGACGGGGTATAAGGAGATTTTTCTTTTTCTGGATATTTTTTGATGGTGCGTTGAACGTCGGACCGCTAAGCAGTCGATCTGAGCGATTCCAAATACCGATCTTGGACAGCAATGGTTTGGTGTATCGAAGAACTCAAAGCATTTTCGACGAGCAGCTTCGACAGTCGCTTGGTAAATAATTGTTATTCTGTGGTTTTGTACGTTTACGTAGTCGTTTAGAATGATCGTTGAAATAACGCAGTTTTTTAACATTCAAGGAAATTTTGGAGGTAATATTTCAACATTTTTTAACTATGTACTTATGTGTAAAATTGACATGTCACCTTGTTTCTATTCTATGCAGAGGGCGATCTTGTTCCACGTCGCCAGTGTTGTATCGAGAGTGGAGCCGCCGGTTACTGTGACATGTACAACAGGAGACGTCCCCCTGTCAGTTGCAATAACTACGTGCAAGTCTTTCCAAGTGAGTTTCAACCAGCCGCGACAACGGCGTTTTTCGCATTTTTGTTGCATTTCCGCTTAGAATTTTTTGATCGCAACTGTAATTTTTAATCGAGATTTTTTATTCACCAGCGTAAGTTGACAAAAGTCTAGGTTACGACGCAGAAACAATACACATAAAATTGCTGTGATTAGCTAGTTGCAAACAAGTAACCATTTTGAAAGTTCTAAAGCAGATGATTTGAGATTTACCCAATACAATTGCGGTTACTAATCATTATGTCATGAATGCAAACACCTTGATCACCCGAAGTGATGACTGTTTTTGTTCGAAAGGTTACTTATAGTACTAGATCCCACAAAGCAACGAAATAATTTACAGGTTTCACGTTCGGCGATCCTCACATAACAACGATCGACGGCACACAGTACACCTTCAACGGCCGTGGCGAGTATTTCCTCATTTACTCGCCGGATCAGTTCATCCTGCAAGCTCGAACACAACAAGCGGTTAAAGATGACGGAACTCTGACCGACGCGACCGCGTTCAGCGCCTTCGCCGCCGAAGACATTGCCAACAACTCTGCAAGGGTGAGTTGATGTGTGGCTTCCGTTGGACACGGTGGCTTGGTAAGGTGAAAACAACTTAAGTTTGAAAAGGGCAAATCGTTGGTTTGCAACAAACCTATCTAAGACGCTTATTTCGATTAAATATTCGCACCCACCTAGGTCTGTCGCATACATTTATATGAATTGCGTTTCCGTCGTGCAGATTCAATTCGAAGCTGACCCAAACAACGAGACAGAAATCATCGTAAAAGTTGACGGCGCAATCGTGACTGATCTTACTACAAGTAAGCGTCCTGATGTTTTTTTGAACTGAAACTAAAGAGGAAAAAACCCTAAAGCTTCCTAAAGTTATATCGTTTGCTAAATTGTTTTTTTGACGAATTTACAAGGTTTTAATGGTCAACCATACAACTGTGTGTCACTAGAACACAGCAATACTAAAATTCGTCGAGCATACTACAGTTTAATGAAATATTAGTCATAATGTAATGCAAATTACAAACTCTATGTGTTACTTATGAATATTTGGAATCCCATGGGTTTCGTTAGCAAACTCTCGAAAATTTTCATTCTACCTTGTGTGTTGCGCGCTTTATTGCTTTTCAGCAAACGCAGTTTAACGGTGACTTTTTACAGTGGATGAAATTATCGGAGAAGTGGCGCTCTCAGTTAGTGATAACGGAACCCGCATCGCCAAATTTCCTGGCGGTGCGTCTGTAGAAGTCACTGTCACCACTGGAATCCTCTCGCTGTCTTTCACTGGTCCGGACAGCTTGCGAGAAAACATGCGCGGCCTAATGGGTACGACGATTGACTAATGTGCGAGAGCTTGTGACCTTAAATTTAACGACTTTACCCTCAAAAGGTAATTGGAACGGCAACAGGGAAGACGACTTCGAATTCCGCAACGGCACCATGCTGAACTTCACCGACCTCCAACCTGCTGACAATGTGGACATATTGAATGGAACTCTTTCCGAACGTCTTCTTTATCCATTCGGACAGAGTTGTGAGTTGTGGCGTTGAATTATACCGTCCCAAATAGAATCACAGTAGACCAGGCTTGCAAGAGGCGTCATACCATACATTTCCATTTAGCAAAGCGTGGGCTGGAAAAATCTAGCCTGGGGTGGGATTCCAACCCACGACAGGAGCCTATCTGGGGCTGGCGCGTGCGTACTAATGTATGACTTTCTTACCAGGGCAAATAAACGAGACAGAAAGCGTTTTCAATTACACCGACGTTGGCAACGATACCTTCGCTTTCCACAATCCAATAAATTCAACCGATCCACCATTTTTGGAGGACCTCGTTGCCAACCAGAGAGGGTCTGAACTGTTCAATCAAACACTTGCGAACTGCACGACCAACGGCCAAGTATCAACTACTTGTCTCTATGATATCCTCACAACGAACCGAACTGAGATTGGCGCTAATACACTGTCGGCTTCCGCTGGTTCCGAGGCAGCTGTGGCTGCCAACGGTAAGGAAGTAACTGTGTGCGTACATAACACACTTAATTTTCTTTTAGCAACACATAATAAGGTTGCTTGCAGCTTAACTTGTTTGAAACAAGATTGGAAACAGAAAATACAAACTGTAAATTTAGTAATATTCATCTGTAGCGTTTTTATACAACCCCATCCAACAGGTAAACATTTTGGAAGCAATTTAATTGGGTCTTGCTGTCAATAGTCAAAAGCCTGTTTTCAAACTACGCATTTTTCTTACAGCAAACAATCCACCGAATATCACGGTTTCTGATAACGGAGACCTGGTTGGCGGATTCTTTGAAGCTCAACTGGATGTAACTGGAACATTTACAGTGACCGCCAGTGACAGAGACGGGGACACAGTAACTTTCGACATTGTTTCCACCAACGGGATACCTGGAATCGAGGTTGAGCCAAGTAAGACGTTGCGCGAAAAACGTTTGAACTGATTAGCTCAAGTAAAAAAGTGAGCAACAAAAACATGGCAGGCTGCTTAATTTTAGAAAACAAAGGGCTCGTTTGCAAGTTTACGTGTTTTGATGGATCGATTTTGTTTGAAAATTACCTAGTTTGCTGAGATAAAGCGCTTTATTATTGGAAGCAGTCAAAAAGCCAAAGGCATCGTTCTGTTACAACACCTTACCAAATCCTAATTTGCTTAAGTCTCTTTACCAATATTCGTTTTTGATTGTTGACTGTCATTTCGTCTACATCCAGGTACTGGTGTTGTCACTTGGACTCCAATGGATCCGAACATCACCACCGGCAACTTGTCGTTGGAGATTCGAGCCACAGACTCGCAAGATGGCGTGGCGTCGTTGACGATTCCCGTAAAACTTTGCGTGTGTGTCAACAACGCCACTTGCCAGTACAACGAAACAATATCGGGTTCGAACGACTTTATCGTAAGTCAATGGCTTTCGTTTGGGTTGTTATATGCGGCGTTGGTTCATGCAATGGAAATATTGCAACCCTTCTTTTATTAGAATAGTTATTCTGCTTCACTGATCCAACCACTGCCCAAATGTGAATTTTCGTTCTCAGGTTGTCGGTTGTCTGTGCACTGATGCCTACGACGGTAATACGTGCTCGCAAGACCGGAACGAGTGCACCATGTCTGCGTGTTTTACCGGGGTGAACTGCACTGACGTCGAAGCACCGGGGACAGGTTTTAATTGCAGTGATTGTCCAGAAGGCACAACAGGTAGTGTTTCGTTTACACGCTGAGGTGATAGTTATTAGAAAAGTAACCACAACTTTAATAAACAACTCATTCACCCTTTCACCACTCTCACCAAAAGTTATGTATATTTGCCAAAACAATGTAGGCATCATCAGTATCATTGAAAACAGCACAAACAAAATTTAAAATCTATTTTAAAAAGTTAAGGTTGCTTATAAACAGCAGAGGCCAAGTCATACTCTTCTGCGGTGTTTTTTTTCTAATTTGAATCAAAATGTACATGATTGTTCCGAAACGTATATCGCACTCACATTTCAACCAAGTCCCTAACACAAAAAGTAAAAACATTTATTCCAACGAAATTTTAAACGTTCTTGAACGCCACAGAAACCCGTTGATTTGCTTTAAAATAGAAGGTTATCAGCACTAAGCACGCTTACTTGTGAAGCAAAACCAAAACCGCAGGTCTGGTTATATTTTTTTTCGGAACCCTATCGTGGAATTATTTCTTCAGAGTACCAGAATGAGAAAGGAACTTTTTATCCACAGGTGACGGACGAAACTGTTCCACTATCGACTTTTGCGAATCCGAACCTTGTGAGCAAAATTGCCAACCGATTTTCAACGGTTTTAACTGCTCGTGTAACAGCGGATTTAGCGTGAACGCCGCGAACGAAACACGTTGTGATGATGTTGATGAATGTAATGATGGTAGTATGCCTTGTGCCTCGGTGGCCAACTCCCAGTGTGTAAACAACATCGGAAACTTCAGGTGACTGCACCCAACATGTTCGTAGATAAAGGTTTAATTTGTGGTGTTGTTTCCATATCGGTATGTCAATGCCATTTTCGGGTAATTGCTGCAAAAAAATCACCTATATTTGTGGCTCCATACAGTTTATTTGTCATCAGTTATTGAAAATTTGGCATCACATTGTACTTTTATTTTTTTGCGGCCAGTACCATGTAACAATTGTATATCTCCACATGTATAGATTTTATCTGCACACATGAGCCCAAATTGCGAAATCCCATGCTACAATAAAATGCGCCAGCTTGGTATCTTCTGTATTACAAAAATATCCTATTACAGCTGTGAATGCATTGCCGGGTTTGAGAAGAACGAAAGCACGTGCATGGACATTGACGAATGCACGTCGACTGCTACACACAATTGCTCAGCTATGACGTCGCAGTGTTTTAACACTCCGGGATCATTTCAATGCGACTGCCTTGCCGGTTACGGCAGGTAGGTACAAGTGATACTGTTATTGAGATTAAATAGCCTATAGGAGTGTTTTTATCTTAGGGGCGACGACATTTTCACATGCGTGGATGTAGACGAGTGCAATTCAACCACTCCGATGTGCAATGCCAACACTGAGCTGTGTGTCAACAACGATGGGTCGTTTATGTGTATTTGCAGGTTAGTGGAAGTTTCAGTCTTTGCATGTTTGGATTAGTATCAACGCAAATGACAATGTTTACNAATGCCAACACTGAGCTGTGTGTCAACAACGATGGGTCGTTTATGTGTATTTGCAGGTTAGTGGAAGTTTCAGTCTTTGCATGTTTGGATTAGTATCAACGCAAATGACAATGTTTACGTACACCGTTAGGCTGCTAGATACTCCAATTTTCGGGAAGTAGTTACTGTCAACACTGTTGAATAACAAAACTGTTTTGCTTGTTGGGTCTTTATTTATACAACTGACAACGAAATGACAAAACACTGAATCGAAAATTACTTAACGATTCCAAATGATTATAAGGATTCTCGCACTTCCAATGGCTATGAGTACCTCTGGTTACGAACCCCACTTTAACGAGTCTATTGACCACCTAGCTGCACAAACAAAACTCTTTTTCTTCTCATCATTAAATGTATAGGATTTATACGTTAACTTATACTTTGCTTCAGGGATGGATATGAAAGTGTGAATGGAACATGTCTGAACATAAATGAGTGTGCAAACTCGACTCTTAACAACTGCACTGCTGATAACTCCACATGTACTGATACTGCTGGCTCTTTCACATGCAGCTGTCTTGCTGGGTTTACTGGCGATGGAGCGGTAAGTTGACTGATTTTTCGCATTTTTTCCAGTCCTTGCAAAGGTGTAAAATAATTTTTGCACTTTGCAAAACACGGCAACGGTAGGTCTTTTAATGTTGTATAATTTCCAACTAATCTCCATGCTAAAATGTCCACCCCTTGGGGTTCAGGCTATTTTTTTACTTTTATTACCTGCCTTTTATTTTTTGAAAGTTTATTGACAAGTTTTCTTTTATTGCAGGTTTGTGAAGACATCGACGAATGTGTTACATCCAACGCTACTGATTGTTCCGCAAATGCCGAGTGTCAAAACACCGTCGGAGGATTCAGTTGCGAATGTGTCCAGGGATTTACACTAATTATGGGAACTTGCACCGCGAATAGTAAGCAAAATTATTCCACTCGCAGTGTACACCAAATTTTCCTGGACGCAGCAATATATAAATGCAAATTATACTGCAGTAAAAAAAAGATGTAGAAGAACAATATGTGAAAAACTTTCTTACCATACGTGACTTTGTTCAACCCCTTGGACTTGGGTACTAGCTTTATTTTACATTTGCAGTCGTGATTCCTCCTCCCACTATCTTGGCGGTTGGCGTTTCCTCAATTGCTTTCATTATAGATCGAAACTCTCAGTACGGTTCATACGAGGTACGTATAACGGCTTTGTAAGTGAATCACATTCCCAAATACACCCAACTTTTTTTCCTTTAGTACCAAGTTCAATCCGAGAGCGGATCACGGATAGTTGGCACTTCCACGAGAAACGTCGCAGTTGTCGAAAATCTACAGCCCAACACCTTATACAACATTACGGTTCGTCCACTGAATGACACCGCGGGAGACACCGTGTTCTCCGACCCCAGTTCAGCTGCAGAAAATCGCACTGGTAAACAAGAAAATTTTATGTCAAATATAAATACAACATACAGATAATGCAATACTACTTTAGAAGGATTTATTTTTTCTCAAAATGCGTTATAATAAATATTTCGTTGCAGGACTGCTTAACGTCCAGCTCCACGCTCAAATTCCCGGGGAGAACTTTATTAATGCATATCGTAACATCCAATCAAACGAGTCACAGAGCCTAATCTCACGAGCTAGGGACACATTCCTGGGATTTTCGACAGCAAGCGGATTTTCCTTTGTGGAAGTGTCGGGTACTGGGATCAGGTATTCGCAATTTGTTTCATTCGTTTCACATTTCTGTTGGCAATATACATCCATACTTTCGCAGAAACGGAAGCGTTTTCATCAGCGTTTCATGCGCTACAAACAGCAGCAATATCACAGATGCTACTGCTGCAGTCGACGTAAGCTCAGCTAACGCCTCCGAAGTGGCTAATATTCAAACAGGTTCGATACTATTGGACTTTCGTTGTATTGTTTGCCAACATTTAAACGTATCTTCATTACAGTGACCATGCTTCCTGCTGCGCCAACAAACCTATCTGTGAGCGGAGAAACCTCGTCGACAGCCACATTTGCTTGGAAGTCGGCCAATGCAAACGAATCGTATGAAGTTGAATGTATGTGATGTTTCTTGCTTCACCAGTTATATAAGAGATATCCTAAAACATTTACTGATTCTAAACAAATAAGAAGGAAAAATTTTTGCGTTTACAACATTTTGGTTTGAGACAATAGCTGCAGCAGATTAAACGGTTTGGCACTTTCTCCCCTCTGGTGGTGTCATGTGTATAAAAGTGATCCATATGCTAAACAAATATTCTGGGCAATTTTGTTATTTTGGGGTCAATGGGTAAAAGTATTGTGGGCAAACTTATCAGCCTGGCCACGCACTATTTAGCTTTTGACTCAAGCTTTGCTGCTAAGGCGTGTTTTCCTATTTTTACAGATACATGCGTTGATCAGCCGTCAACAACTATGGCCACCACTCTTACAAGTTTCGAAGCAACTTCTCTTCCTTCCACAAGCCAATGTGTTGTTCGAGTTCGAAGCGTCGCAGACATTTCATCGACTGTAGTAGCCAACTCGCCGTTCTCGTCATTCGTGTTCTTTACCACCAGTAATATACTAGTTTTAACATTTACTGTAAAATCGGGTAAGCATTTAATTGTTGTATTTTCACAGCGAACATATCGGCGACGACCACCGCGGCTGAAACTTCAACNAAGTTCAATCCGAGAGCGGCTCACAGATAGTTGGCACTTCCACGAGAAACGTCGCAGTTGTCGAAAATCTACAGCCCAACACCTTATACAACATTACGGTTCGTCCACTGAATGACACCGCGGGAGACACCGTGTTCTCCGACCCCAGTTCAGCTGCAGAAAATCGCACTGGTAAACAAGAAAATTTTATGTCAAATATAAATACAACATACAGATAATGCAATACTACTTTAGAAGGATTTATTTTTTCTCAAAATGCGTTATAATAAATATTTCGTTTCAGGACTGCTTAACGTCCAGCTCCACGCTCAAATTCCCGGGGAGAACTTTATTAATGCATATCGTAACATCCAATCAAACGAGTCACAGAGCCTAATCTCACGAGCTAGGGACACATTCCTGGGATTTTCGACAGCAAGCGGATTTTCCTTTGTGGAAGTGTCGGGTACTGGGATCAGGTATTCGCAATTTGTTTCATTCGTTTCACATTTCTGTTGGCAATATACATCCATACTTTCGCAGAAACGGAAGCGTTTTCATCAGCGTTTCATGCGCTACAAACAGCAGCAATATCACAGATGCTACTGCTGCAGTCGACGTAAGCTCAGCTAACGCCTCCGAAGTGGCTAATATTCAAACAGGTTCGATACTATTGGACTTTCGTTGTATTGTTTGCCAACATTTAAACGTATCTTCATTACAGTGACCATGCTTCCTGCTGCGCCAACAAACCTATCTGTGAGCGGAGAAACCTCGTCGACAGCCACATTTGCTTGGAAGTCGGCCAATGCAAACGAATCATATGAAGTTGAATGTATGTGATGTTTCTTGCTTCACCAGTTTAAGAGATATCCTAAAACATTTACTTTCCAGATTCTAAACAAATCAGAAAGAAAAAATTTTTGCGTTTACAACATTTTGGTTTGAGACAATAGCTGCAGCAGATTAAACGGTTTGGCACTTTCTCCCCTCTGGTGGTGTCATGAGTATAAAAGTGATCCATATGCTAAACAAATATTCTGGGCAATTTTGTTATTTTGGGGTCAATGGGCCAAAGTATTGTGGGCAAACTTATCAGCCTGGCCACGCACTGTTCAGCTTTTGACTCAAGCTTCGCTGCTAAGGCGTGTTTTCCTATTTTTACAGATACATGCGTTGAACAGTCATCAACAACTATGGCCACCACTCTTACAAGTTTCGAAGCAACTTCTCTTCCTTCCACAAGCCAATGTGTTGTTCGAGTTCGAAGCGTCGCAGACATTTCAGCGACTATAGTAGCCAACTCGCCGTTCTCGTCATTCGTGTTCTTTACCACCAGTAATATACTAGTTTTTAGATTTCCTGTAAAATCGGGTAAGCATTTAATTGTTGTATTTTCGCAGCGAACATATCGGCGACGACCACCGTGGCTGAAACTTCAACAGTTACAGGTACGAATGGCTTGATAGGGTCGAAATTCCAGACAGTACGGTAAAATGATGACATATGATTTCACATAGACATTGCATGATCAGATGTATTTAATAGATGCGGTTTGAAAGTTGATTAAACATCCCGCCTAAACTCGGTCTCGTTTCGAGAAATATTCATGGGACATTTTTAGATAAACGGCATAATCATATCGGCGGTCTATGGGGACCTGCACTAGTATCTTGTTGAGTGGTAACACTATAGTGTTATAACATGAAATGTAACCTCTGTTTCAGAAACTACTCCAATTGCGACCGTCACACCTGAAACTACAACTGGTTTGTTATTTTTTATTGCTAGATGTTCCAATGTAGACTTGCATTCATGAATTTTTGACCAGTAGTCGTCGATGCGCCAACCGTTTTGGGCCCACATGGGTTTACTTTGATTTTCTGGCTAACGCTGGTTTAGCCAAAGAGTCTATATTTCTTCAATATTATTGCGCAATAAGTTCAGCACTTATAATTTTTAACCCAAATTTACCCTGTGGTTAATCCTCAGGTCTCCAGAATGTAAACTTGTTTATTTAAGTAAATGACCTTTGACTTTGCTGGTTGATAAGTTACAAGCATTGAAATTAATTTTGAAGTGCTAATTAGATTTAACCCTTTAGCACCCATTTATTCCCGAAAATGGAGATGTGGAATGGCGATGTTAGAGAGCCACCTTTTTACTTATTCA
>QXVZ01015214.1:0-11027 GCA_008931825.1 Phallusia fumigata | reverse complement strand
TATTGTCGAACAATCGCTTTTCAATTGAATCTGTGTATCTGACTCTGTTTGTATTTCGCTTTGTCAACGTATTTGCTGACCCAGTGAATGTTTGAATTCGCCGCTCTTGTCTGCCGTGATCCTTTGTATGTATTTGCGCATCATTGCTGTTGATATGCTCTCTGGCGCCACCGCTTGTCTGTATTAGCCCAGCAAATACAAATCAATTTGGCCTTTCAAGCTTTGGAAGTCAAGTGCTTAGAACCAATATAAGCAATCGTCCAGTTGCGATGCACAGACGTGAGAACTTCTGCTGACCGAAAGAGGGCGCAATATACAACAGGGAAATTAGTTGAAATGTTGTAAAAATCTGTTTTACATGTACTACCCGGCCTGTTTGCATGATAACCGCGCAACTGCATGATTGAAGAATGTGCTTCGTGCAGTCAGGAGTATAGCATACTTTAACTGAACAAAGATGTATTGTGCAAAGTAACTTACATAGGTTGAGCGTGTTTGTACCACACATGCGATAACGTCTAGTTCCGTGTTGTTTGTGTCAGTGTGACAAATCAAGACTGTCCTGCTACCACCGCTTATCTGATAACAGATGGTTTGCATTGGAAGGTGAAGGAAACACACGGAGGACTGTTAAGGTTTGAACCCTTCAAAGTCATTTTTGATTCCCCGAAATGCGAACAATAAACCAGGCAATGACACGGGGCCAATCGCACCAAATAACTTTTTATTCCTCACATGCACCTCACATGTTTGTGCTGCGCCTGAAGCACTCGATGTCGCCTATTACAGCTTCTCACAACTAGCATGACTTAGTAGTTTACTGACTGTGAAGCGACTGCTTAGTAGCCTATTATTTACTTTAATTGTCACACCACCACTACTAACATGTTTGTAAGTGACTAAATAGAAAAATCACCCTCAACTGTTACAACTCTGCTGTGGGCCTTAAATCACTATGTTTTTTCAGTATTTTATCATCTTCACAAGTTTTCAACACCAAGATTGCTGTGAACTAACAAGTTGTTGTATTAAGTGTGACGCTAGCTGATAATTGGAGCAGTTGACTCGTTGCTGCTTGTTTTTAACAAGCGGAAATCCACCCGGCCAGGAAATGATACTCACTGGTGTGCCCATCCGAGTTCCTCCGATACAGTCGAAATTAAGTTGGGCAGCTATTTCCGGCTTGGTGATTGTTTTAGTGCAATTGTGTCGCTACAGTTTCTTTCACCAAGCGAAATAAACTCACCTCAACTCTGGAACCGTTATAAAGCGGAAATTAAAACACCAAACGTTTGACCCGATTTTCAAAATATAAAACCTAAGCCAAATTTACCAAATCAATTTGGGTTCACAAGAAGGAACTGATTGTGGGATAATTCGATGTCCTGTCTATACATTTCACTCAATCCTGGGTTGTGATTTGAAGTTAAGTGTTCGTAAAAGCCCAGCATGAATGTCTTTCCAAGCCCGCACAGAATTCAAACTATTTTTTAATTACATTATTTGACTTGTTTGCATTGCGCAAGCTTGAATGCTTGAAGCGGTTTGCTTCCTTCGCTGTTCTGACAACAGGCGGTTTGCGTTGGAACTTTTTTCCTTTTTGTAAGTGCGCCGATTGAAGAAAATCCTTCGGGCGCTCACCGCAGTAAGTCGCCAGGACATTTGCAATCAGCGGTCAGACTTTGTTTCTTCATGTAAACTTACGGGAGTCCTTTTTTCTCACGTTTTTTAATCTGTTCAAATCGCATGTGGTTGCTGCAGTTCCTCTGTGGCTGTCGCACTGTTTACTTTATACTTTTGGATATAGACCGTCAGTGCTCAAACGCGTTATCTCAGGCGTTTCGTGTTTTGCGGCCAGTGCAGTATCCAAACAGTTTTAGGTAGTCATTCAATTGGCACCACAGAGCATATGTAGGACAAACTTGAGAATTTCCGTCAGACGGATAAACAGTCACGTACTTTGACGACTAAAATTCAGACTTTATCTTGTTTTATGCCGTGATATGTTGAGATCTCATTTTTTTATCTTCAAGGGCCTCCGCACTTACAGTTTACCGATTCAAGTCCTAGCTGAGTGGGTTTTGCGTAAAGGCGAAAGCAACGAAGCCGCTTGACGACAGAAAATCAATCACGTAACGGGCATTAAGTTTGACAACAGGTTGCTGGAGGGCTGTTTCCATTATTTGTCTTTTCGACTCTTATTGATCCAAAATAGTTTTTTAACAGTAGCGGGCGCTAAACTTACTTACCATGGCCCCATTTCAATCTATAACCAGCGCTTGGTCAATTGGTACTTGAGTTTCGACTTGTATTAGTTCTAATCACTGTGTGCAGGTGCTGTGTTACAAATATAAAGTAAATATTTTTGTCCGTTGTCAAGTATTTTGTTTTATGTGATTGGGTTTTCTTGTTTGTTCGAGGAGTGTGTTTCGTTTTTTTGCGTGGTTTCTGAACTTGGAAAACTTTTGATCTAAAGTGGTCTCCTACTAGGAACACGAATTCTAGTTTCAATTAGCAAACTTCATCTAACGTAACCGCAATTTGTGACAGCTACCAGAAAATATTGTGACATTATTTACCACACATACATATGTCGTTTTGTTTTCTAGCGATAAAGTGGCCTGCTGGGCTTGGCATTTCTCTGACGTATCGGGGTATGAGGTTGCATTAATAAGCGTCAACTTCCTGTATTCCCACCAAGCCAGAATGGTTTAATTTTGCTTACGGTTAAAAGCACGTTACAGAAAACTTCACAGTTTGCTCTCGTGGTTATGAAACAGGTCTCAAGTATTTTGCGACATGCTGCTAGCTTGCAAACGAAAACAAACCTGTATAATTTCTTAATATACCGTACAGCATTCACTTTGAATGTTCTACGTGACTAAGTTTTTTGTAGAGTTTGTATTTCAGTTTATATTTTTTATATTCACTGAGGTCCACAAGTAATTTCATGGTTGCCACTTCCTTACAACCCCACATTAACCAAACCTTTTTTTTTCTTCCGAGATCGATGCACCCGGACGCACCGGGGCGAGGATGAACTGACGACAAAGATTTGCTACACGAGGTTTAATAAAGGTAAGCGAATACTGATTGTTGGTAGATGCGTCAAAAATGGCAACCTAGCAATCACCCAGGAAGCCGTACACGGTTTGAAAAATTTATCGTTTTGGTAAAGCAGGGGTCGTCCAAATGTCATCAAATTTTCGGGTATAGTAGATGGACATTTAAGTTTTCCACAGACAATTGACCAAAACTGAGCATGCCCTATTAATACCACCGCCAATTAGCAATTGTATGTACTGTATGGGAAACCATGCGTTTATGCTTGCAAAAACAATAATTTTATGAATTACCAAATTTTTATAAAATACCATTAAAAACTATAATGAGTGTAATGAATACAAATTCTTTGTTAAAATATGAAATCGCATATGTGAAAAATATGATTTAGGGGTCGTACGAACGTACAATGGCAATAAGGGGGCACCACCTTTCTGAAGTGGTTTGACGTAAAGTAAAACTTTGGGTCTGCCATAATTTGTTTGCTTGCAAATAGGAGATGAAACCAAAAATAACTCAAATCTATTAATCAGGTTTTCCCACAATTGAAACATANAATGAGTGTAATGAATACAAATTCTTTGTTAAAATATGAAATCGCATATGTGAAAAATATGATTTAGGGGTCGTACGAACGTACAATGGCAATAAGGGGGCACCACCTTTCTGAAGTGGTTTGACGTAAAGTAAAACTTTGGGTCTGCCATAATTTGTTTGCTTGCAAATAGGAGATGAAACCAAAAATAACTCAAATCTATTAATCAGGTTTTCCCACAATTGAAACATAGTTTAGATGCTAATAGTAACACAAGGCAAGGTAATTAACTAAATGATGATAACCGCACATAAAAGATCAAAACTATATTTATAGCAAAGACATTAGCAAGGTTGTTTTTATGCATCACGTTTGCTTGGTGAGTAACAGAATTGGTGGAATCGTGACGACAAGCTACTCCCCATCTCCAACATAAATATTAAAACCAACACCACAGTTTGAATGTCCGAGTAGGATGCTATTTTAGTGAATGCTTATCACTAATATTTACCTAAATTTTCTTGTTGCGTGCAAAAAAGCATCAAGAAAACATATTGGTTTTGTGTTTATTTGGCAATCGAGTGCCTTTTTTGTAATTATTTGTGGAATGTACGTTGTACTGCAATCTTATTTAGCCTAAAAAGAGATAACATGTACATTGGTATCACACTGTAAAATACGGTACGCTTCAACAACTCTACCGCAAGGCCATAGATTACTGCAGGTCAACTCGCAAGCCTTGCGCAACAAAAAATCGTGTGAAAAACCTCATTTAAGGGGCCGCAGTGTATGTGCAATGGCGACATGAAAATGACACTCCTCTAGTAGCATCAGCCAACGTTCTGCACAACACAGACGCCAATGTGGCCACTTTAACGAGTGGTGGGGAAAATAACTGAAGGGGAAGGGAAAGGGGGATTATTTTACAAGTTGTAAGGTGAAGCAACGCAAATTTTAAAGAAAAATGTGTTGTTCAACAACATTAGCTAAGTCTATGCAAAAGAAGCCAAAAAATGCGTTTGCACCTAAAAAAGCAGACATTTTTGATGTATGTTGTGTTTGATAATGGAAAGGCAAACCAAATTTCCCGTTTGTACAGAACAACCCGTTTAGAACTTTACANGTGGTGGGGAAAATAACTGAAGGGGAAGGGAAAGGGGGATTATTTTACAAGTTGTAAGGTGAAGCAACGCAAATTTTAAAGAAAAATGTGTTGTTCAACAACATTAGCTAAGTCTATGCAAAAGAAGCCAAAAAATGCGTTTGCACCTAAAAAAGCAGACATTTTTGATGTATGTTGTGTTTGATAATGGAAAGGCAAACCAAATTTCCCGTTTGTACAGAACAACCCGTTTAGAACTTTACATCTGGCGGCACACAACTTACTAAAACCTAACTAGTTTAGATTTTGTCAATATTTTATGTTAATTTTCTTCTAAATTTCTAAGGACTTCACGATCAACAAGCTTTCTGTAAGGAACACGTAACAACTTACGACTGCGAACCACTGGTCGGGTGCGAACCACACGAACGCACTGAACCGGAACCAGACTAAAGACGCAAGATTTCCACACACGATTTTGGTAAAGGTGAATGTACCAAGTAACTGGTATTAATTAAGAGACGTGTATTCTATTAAAAATCTTTATAGGTAGGCTACAGATCCTTGCAAATATTAGGAAATGGTATGTGTGACAAACACTACAGAGGGGTCGTTGCGTACGAAATGGCAATAAGGAAACACCATCAATCTAAAGTGGTTGGACGTAAAGTATAATTTGGGACGGGTCTAACATAATTTGTTTGCTTGCAAATGGGAGATGAAACCAAAAATAACTCAAACCTAATGATCAAGCATTCTTGCAATTGAAACAAAATTAGATGCTATTAACAACAAAGGGCATCGTAATTAACTAAATGATGTTAACCGCACATAACAGATCATATCTATATTGGTTACAAAGCTATCTGCAAGGTCGTCAAGGTCTCTAGGGGTACCAATTTGAGGCGACCTCATGTGTCGGATTGTGTAGTAGTGGCCTAAATGCGATTGCAATATTATGGTGTAAAAGACGGTGCATAACAATAACTTTGCTTCCGTTTTTCGTATTTCTCAACAACACAGTAGCATGTATACAGCTTGTATTTGGTTTGTCAAAGTGCTTAACGTTGTTGATGAATTTATAGCGCATCACCGAAACGGCGTTGGAATAGGTTGTTAAAAAGGTGTGGTCCGGTTTGCTGCAGCTCAGCCAAAAATTGTTACAGGTCAACCAGTTGGTTGGTGTGTCTGTTGGGTTTTTAGATCGTGTTTTTGACATAGAAATTATCATAACATACAGTTAGAAATGATTTGGTTGGATTTGGCAAATGTATTCTTCTTTTTTTGTTTGCATTTTTTGTTCCATATCCTGAAGTGACCACGCCGTATTAACACTACTTTTATAAACTACCAAAGACAGTAGGGACCTAATGTACTGTAATGCGGGTAATAAATATGTATTCTTTGCAAATTATAGGAAACGGTATATGTGAAAAAGATTATGTTGAAGTCGTAGCGAACGTACAATGGCAATAAGGGAAACACCATCAATCTAAAGTGGTTTGACGTAAAGTATAATTTGGGTCTGCCATAATTTGTTTGCTTGCAAATGGGAGATGAAACCAAAAATAACTGAAACCTATTGATTAAGCATTCTTGCAATTGAAACAAAATTAGATGCTATTAACAACAAAGGGCATGGTAATTAACTAAATGATGTTAACCGCACATAAAAGATAATATCTATATTGGTTGCAAAGCTATCTGCAAGGTCGTCAAGGTCTCTAGGGGCACCAATTTGAGGCGACCTCGTGTGTCGGAGACGACGAACCTTTTATTGTCAAACAGTTGATGGCCCGTAAGGCTGTCAGACCGTGTTTTGATAGTTCTGGTCGCGTCACCTCTGACATTAGGTCCCTGTGGCTGCCCTCGGGATCTCGGAGGCTAGAGCGTCAATGACTGGCTCGATGTAACCTTGGACTTCGCTTGAGTACGAAGTTATTGTGAGTCACTGGCGGTCATTATCACACCTAGAGTTGCTGGAAGCGAACAATACCAGGCAGATCACAAATTAACACTTTGATTCTGCGTCCTGTGAGCGTCACAATCTCTCAGTTGAATAATGAACGTCACAAGCCAAAAACAAGCGAAAGCACATACCCACGATACAAATGTGTTGGTTGAGTAACGGAAATATTATTCCAAATGAGTTCAAATTCGAAATACGTACAGATATGGTGTTTGTTCTCAAAAAAATACCCTGATCGGCTCAGTGGTTACTCTTACACAACCTAAAAGGGTAATTTCACAATTGCTGTTCTTTCCTAAAAGCGAAACGCCGCAGCGCCAAGAAAGTAGTTTAAGGTTTTGCGAGCCAGCCACACAGTGCAGCGATTGGTCACTTTATGCATAAAACGGGCGTTGTTTTTTGGATGCTGGGCAGACATTCAGTTTGCAAAATTAATCTGTAATTATGTAGTGGTGGCCTAAATGCGATTGCAATATATTATGAAGTAAAAGAAGGGGCATAACAATAACTTTGCTTTCGTTTCTCGTATTTCTCAACAACACAGTAGCATGTATACAGCTTGCATTTGGTTTGTCAAAGTGCATAACATTGTTGATGAATTTATAGCGAATCGCCGAAACCGCGTTGGAATAGGTTGTTAAAAAGGTGTGGTCCGGTTTGCTGCAGCTCAGCCAAACATTGTTACTGGTGAACCAGTTGGTTAGTTCGGCTGTAGGGTTTAAATCGTGCTTTTGACGTAGAAATTATCATAACATAGAGTTAGAAATGATTTGGTTGGATCAGGCAAATGTATTTCTTTTTTTGTTCCACCAAACACCACCAATTTAAAGTGGTTTGACGTAAAGTGTAATTTGGGTCTGTCATAAATTGTGTACTTGCAAATGGGAGATGAAACCAAAAATAACTCAAATCTATTGATCAGGTTTCCCCACAATTCTAACTAAATTAGATGCTAATGGCATCATAAGCCAAGGTAATTAACTAAATAATGGTAACCGCACATAAGATGTTACATCTATATTAGTAGCAAAGATATTAGCAAGGTCGTTGTTATGCAGCACGTTTGCTTGGTGAGTGGGTAAGAAGTTTAAACAACAGAATTGGTGGAATCGTGACGACAATCTTCGCCGCATAACTTGCTTTAATATTTAAACTTAAAGCACAGCTTGGATGTCCGAGTACGATGGTAAGGCTGAACGATTACCGGGAAATGTTAGTTAATGCTAAAACCTGATTTTTAACTGAATTTTCTTGTTGCATGCAGAAACAACAATACGAACAGATTAGTGTTTTGTTCAATTGGTTTTCGAGTGCTTTTTATTGTAAACATTTATGCACTGTACTCTGTGCGAAAAACGATTAAGACTTATTGTCATTCTATTTTAATCTTTTTTCGATAACTATTTCGTTGGTTTGGCAATACACAAGTAGAGCATTAACCAAGTATTCAGTTCGAATTGAATTCAATTTAATAATTTGTTTTTTTGTAAACATTTGTGGGTAAACAAACGCTACTCTGTAATTATGGTCCCCAGTACATTATGTTTCCGGTTACGATTTACCCGACGGTTTTGCTCAACCAGGCCATTAATTAAGCAATTGCCGAGTTACCCTGCTGGCCCGCTTGCCGTACAATTAGGATCGATTCTGAACGTAATATTTCATACGCTACAGGAGTGTGTCATTACATTTTGACCCTGTGGCGTGCGCTTTGTTTGGGGTCCACGGTACATGAGCTTATGAGACTTAGTTGATAACGTGGAAGTATTTAAATGTTCTTAACATGTGTGGACAAATTAGATTAAGGTATGTTATACTTAATTCTACCGTCCCTAACATTGCCATAACCTTCATACACCCCTCAAAGCTCCTGAGCCCTGGTGTTTTGCACTTCAGGTTGTTTGTTTATTACCTTATTCAAATAGAATCCGACTCAAGAAAACAATGCATTAGAGTTTGTTTAAGAAACCTCAGAGGAACATAAAAAATAAAAGACTGAATTAGCCTATGTGAAGTTCTCCTATAGCTACAGCCAAGTTACAGAAGTTGTGCGCATTGACATCTTCATTAGCGGCGTTAATGATTCAAAGCGCTATTACAATTGGTTAACATGTTTCAATTATACAAACAAACAGCCAATCACAACACAGCATTAAAAGTACGAAAACAACACATGACCATGTTAGTTCAAAGAAGCGCTGCATCCAAATAAAGCAGTGAGCGGAAATAATATAAAGTTCACCAGGCCTTTTCGCCATGTCAAACAAGACAGTTGGGTTAAAGCTTGAGCGAAGTTCATTATGGGTTATAAGTTTGTCATCCATGCGAGCTTTGAGCTCGTACACCTAAAAACGACTATAATTTCTAATTTTGCACAATCCACACTAGTGGTCGCTACAACCCTGTGACCTTACTGACTGGATAGGATCCTTTGTTTTACTTTTCCCTAAAATTTTAGAAATCACTTCGGTAATTTAACCCATGTTACATTTGTTCGCAGGACTTGTGCTTACCAAATGCGACAGCAAGGCCTGATCCGCCCTTCTACTTTTCCCTGCCTGCTATCATTACATTGTGTGGGTCAGTAAGAAGAGTGGTGAGCTTTTTTGTTGATTATCGTCATACGGGATGACTTCACTTTGATTACTTGCCCACGATAGTTACTTACCATCACAATGATATCTGGGATCATAAGTTTAAACACTGTAATTTAAGCAAGTAACATAAAATGTAAGAATGTTAAAAAATTTCTGTGGGTCTGACGCAAATCCTTGAATTCCACCTTTTTTGCGTTGTTGGGCTTAGTGCTCTTAACTTTTATTGATCAGATCCAAAAACTTTGCTACTATTCAGAAACTGCATATGTGTGGGGAGCCATATGTTTATGCTAGCAGAAACAATCATGTTATAGAATGCCAATGGTATTAGGGAACCAATGTAATGCGGGTATTGAATATATATCCAACATAATAGAGAAAATGGTACATGTGGAAAACATCAGTTTGGGGTGGTAGTGTATGTGGAATGTAAGAGAACTCCACCTGTTTAGTTTGTAATATGATAGTAGCTGCAAACTGATTAAACGAAAAAAGCAAATCTACTTTTGCAAATAAGCTATTAAGAAATTGGTAAAGCATCTTACAGTTTAATGGATGCTAAGTTATTAATGAAACCTTGTTCTAATTTGCTACTGCAACTATGAACGCTTACCAAATGTGACAACACGGCCAGATCCACAATGGTTCAGTTCTACTGTGTTGTAGAAGAGTGGTCAGCTTTTGCGTTGATTATGTTTGTCTAAACAGGCACTTTTGAAATGATTGTTGGATTTAAACATTACTTTTACAGGTGGTAGATATGGTCATGCAGGTGTTCCACCCATTTCGTTTGATCCCATAGCCCCAATGGCTAGCCCCTAAAAAGTAAAACATTCTTGACATGCGTGACCACCACAAACGTGTGTGTAAACCATATAAACTTTTAAAATAGCACAGACATGCCAAACCGTGCCAGACAACTAACATGGCAATTCAGGCATGAATAGTTGCATTTAATCAGGTCACAATGCGTTTATGTGAGTTTAACCGAAAATGGGTCAAATGATATGTTTTATTTTTATTTTTATATTCACCGAGGTCCAGGCATAAGTAAGTTTAGTAATCATGACTGCTTCCGTACAACCCTGCTTTCTAACTTGGGATATGTGCTGTTTGCTTGTTTGTGTAACACTCAATGAGCTATGATGGATGTTTACAAACTTGTGCGGATAAATGTTCAGAATTTTTTTCAGATCTATGCCCGTGCTGTTTTTTTTTACAGAAGAATAAAACAATATCAAGTGTTAGAAATAAACTATGCAACAGATCGTTGTCAACATTTACGGAGCTTGTTGTTTTGTTACAAATATAATTTTTATTTTTTACCCAAATAAAGATTTTGTTATTTGCCTGCATTCACACATCACGAATTATTAACATAGCTCAAACCACGTCCATGTGTATTTGTTTTGTCTGACATTTGTTGATGTGATTTTGTGTAACAAAACCCCAGCAAAATCCCCAGGCCAAATGGCATGGGATGTGACTATAGACCGCAGCATATCAGTTATTAACTGGTATAGTAATTTCCTCTGAATGTTAAACAGGATTCCAGCTTTGCAAGGCAACCCGTAATTTCTTAGATGGCACAATATTGCCAATGGTATTGCCGTTCGATATTATGTCGGGTAAATCTGTCTCGCGGAATTTTGCCGCCGAAAAATTCGTTTGTCAGAAGAGCTTAAGTTTAAACCATCATCACGTAAGACGAAAATTGTCGCGATAGATAACTTTTTCCAATGAAAACCAATCGGGGGTTGG
>QXVZ01015210.1:0-11364 GCA_008931825.1 Phallusia fumigata | reverse complement strand
CAATATTTCAAAGATAATGGTTTATGTGTTATGATATGGAATTTGCTTAAAAACGTTCAAATTGATTATTGTCAATAATCTTTGGACTTGACATTAATCTTGGTGCAAATCTGGTGTCTGGATTTCTGTCCAGGTGGCTGAACTAAAAACTTGACTGCACTGAAAGAGCTACAGGTTAAACACAATTTGAATGCATGCTCACCAGCAATACAACTCCGTATGTAAGAAGGGATGGCATGATGTTCACTATAGTCATAATAATGATTCTGAACCCTGCAATGTTTCCTGCTATTCTTACCAATCTCAAGCACCTTAATACCATGATAAAATCCAAAACTTCTCGGGGAAATGAATTTACTGCAAAATTTAGAAGAATATGTTACCATTTTTTCAAGGTGTTATGAAAAAAATGTTGGTTGCTGAGTTGATTAAAAATCATTCTTACATTCATTGAGGCTTGCTTCTGCGATGGTTGCAATAAATGCTGCCATGATAATAGTAAAATCAAACCTAATAAGAAATTTAATTTATCGTGTGAAGGGGTTTTCAGATCAACAATTGGATTACCAGTTCCATAATCTGTGAAAGCTGAAATACTCGCGAGGACCATACACATAAATTTTTAGTAGAATCTCCAAAATGAACATGGACAAAAAGAACCATTCTGTGTCTTCAGCATTCACACCAATACATACAGCATTGGCGACTATCAAAAGGTCAAATGCCCACACAAACGCCCTGCAACAGACAAAAAATTACACATAGTTGCCTCATTGGATTTGGAGGGCAATCATACCTGTGCTTAACACATCTCTGAATGAAGCGGCTTGGTCTTGACTGGTACAAGTCTGGCACCATTTGTACAAACCAATTCACGCCAGTTGCATCTTCAACCACATAGACATTAAGTAAGTTTGCTACCTGCAGAAATTGATCTTTTTCAATTCCATTTCGTCTGGAGTCATCTTCAGTGATTCTATTGTTTAGAACCTCCCAATAAAGGTTGATCTGAGATGCACAAATGTAAGTCATGTTGGGTTTAATCATGACAACATATTGCGGCAAACACTATTACAGAATATTCAGTTGTTATTCTGTTTTAGGTTCGCATGCTTAGCATTCCAACAAATTGAAGTTTAATAGTGCTTTATTTGTTAGGAAAGGTCATATAACAGATTACTGAAGCATGTTGGCATACCTTAATATAGGATGGTGGTGAAGTTAAGTTATGCATAACGTCTATCCATGCCTGATAAGACACAAAGGGGTTGAGACCACTTTCTGGTTCTTCCTTTAGTATTTCAAATGCACGCTCCAATCTATTTCTTTTCCATAAAACAGCTCCTCTGATTTCAGTCTTAAGCAAGAATGTTGAAGTGAGTAGAAAGCTAACATTAAAAAAAGACTAATACCTGTGAGTAGAAGGCTGACATTAAAAAAAGACAATTACCTGCAAATGAGTTCTGTAACTGTTGTAGATAACAGCCAGAAACAAGTTCATAAAAATGTAGGTGTTGATCACTATGTACACAATAAAAAACAGAGAAAACCAACCACTGTTGTCATATGCAGGCATCCTAAAAGAAAAAACAAAAACAATAGGGTAATATAGATTACTGTTTAATATCCATACTACACCTAGACATGCTTCAAAATTATACTTTTGTACTTACATGACATCAGGACTATTAGCAGTTGTAACCAGTACGTACAAGTCAAAGAATGAATCCCAATAGTCGGTAAAGTATTCTTCACCGCTTCTGTACATTAGGCCTCTAAACTCGAATAGTTTGAAGGCCAGAAGGGTAAAAAGTGCAATACTTGACATAAAGAGTATCAAAACATTCAAAATTTCAGGAACTGTATTGCGGATATTTCGAAAAGCTCTCCTAACCTTTTAATTGAAAAAAAAGTATTTTTTTGAATCACCTTTCGTCAGCTATTGATTTACCTGTCGACTTTCATTCATGTTGATCATAAAAAGTGGCCTTAAACATCTTGAAATCCTAATTCCTTTGTTACTGGTGCTCATTGTAATTATGTAGATAATCATGTCAAGAATTGTGATCTAAATACAAGTCAATATTTTGTTTTTTAAATTAACTAAGATGATTTAACAAAAAATCATACCACAATTGTCAAAGCAATGACAATGTTTTTTGGATCAGTTATTAATGTCCGTCTGGGAACAAAACATGACAACTGGAAAAGCCTAAATACAATAACTGCCAAACATATAACCTCCATTATCATGGTACCCTGAATAAGAAAAATATATTAACTGTGTGTAGATTTAAATTCTGTTTAACTTATCTTAAGATTTACCAAGATACACAAAAAATGCTAAATTTCACTTGTAACTTGTAAAACACTACTGAAGAAAGTTACCCAGTATGGAATAGAGCATCCAGGAGCCGCCGGTTTTTCAAATAAAGCAAGAAATAAAAGCAACCACATAAATACGACAGTACCAAACTGGAGGATAGAGCGGCTGTATGTTCTGTAGTTACGCAGTGACGCATCATCAGTGTTGTATTCCAATGTTCGACCGAGAATTGCATCTTCAATACAAGTTGCAGCAAGCAGAATATTCTGTCGGAATTGAGCAAAAGCAACAGTTAACAGTTATGTTTCAAAACCATACCTAGCCACATGCCTCGGCTGTGTGTCAACATTCAATAATGCAAGTACTGACTACTGAGCAACTTTCATGTTTTTGTTTTTCGGTTGACCACGTGGGTTTGTTTATTTACATTTCACGCATTAGTGATTTTATCTAAAACTTTTGGTGGATTTTTGTTTTCTACGATAAAAACAGTTAAGCGCTTAACTTGTGTTAAAACAAGAATTTCGTATCAGAAGGAGAAAACCAACAACTTAACCCATGTTAATACGCATTTTTTTGCGAAAAGGTATCCAAAATCGTTGGTGCGTATAATGAGCAAAGTATTTTCATGAA
This sequence comes from Phallusia fumigata, assembly GCA_008931825.1. Classification (NCBI taxonomy): domain Eukaryota; kingdom Metazoa; phylum Chordata; class Ascidiacea; order Phlebobranchia; family Ascidiidae; genus Phallusia; species Phallusia fumigata. The sequence goes on along the minus strand of QXVZ01015210.1, from coordinate 8,405 downwards.
AAAAACGCGGTTACAAATTTTCTAATTCATTTTTGGCATGTTCGGTGCAAATTGATGGGTCTTTTTTGGCCTGTTTGGAGTGAACTTATAGCTCCCTATACACATGCAATAACACGACACTTAATAGATTTTGGCTTCTAAAGCCGTAATAAAGATTATATTTGTACTGCTCCAGTCGGAGCAATAAACAAAACTGCCCGATTAGCTTATGCATCCCTGATAACAGTTTTGTAGCCCTGTTCTGTGGTAGTTCTTTCCAAAATTCGACAAAACGTTTTGACATGTATACTCTATATTTGGTTAAAGTAGCATTTGCACGATGTGTTTTTGGTGGATGTGTCAATGGCCTAACCGTATTATGTGTGAAATTTTTCATATTTGAATTCATTACGCTCATAACCAGTGGACTGGCTGAGTATAAGTTCAATGTGCAAGTGAAGTAACGCATTAAATCCTAACAAGTTGAACTAAAATGAGAGTGTCAACATTATTGACAGTTGACTTGGTCGTTGGTGCTTTTGCCGTACTTATATCTTAGGTTTTTATTTGGTTCTAATATTTATGTTCTTCTAGTTAACACAGGGAACTAGTAAATCAAGTAACCTCTTCATGAAATTGAGTCCACCAACACCTGTTTGGTTAAATGCGTTTTACTCACACAAGCCGTAATATTTCAGCCCATGTTGTTTTGAAAGTGGCAAACATACTTCTATGCCAAGGTAGAAACTTTACAAACTATAGCCTACTTCAATTTGTTTTGTGTTCAAGTGCTGGTTTCAACATTAAACAAACCCTATACCCCTTCGACTTTGTACTTACCTTCAGCTTTAATGAAACCCTTTTTATACCACAGCGTATAGACGTTTGACTTACTCGTGACTTTTCTTCACGATATCTTGCTTCGGCAAAGGAACCAGATGGACTTTCCGCTTTACCGGGAATTTCACTGCCGTCGCCTGGAACTCTTTCGCTAAACCCGGGGGTAATTTCGGGCTGGGCCAAGTTTATGAAAACATTAACATTTTCCTGGTCAGCTGTGGGATCAGCAAGTGTTGGCACTGCCTTCTTTTTAACGGCCAGCTCTGTTTCCTCGACAAAATTTCCTTCAAGCGACAAAGGTAATTCCTTGTTTTCAGCCATCGTCTTTCTCCAACCAGTTGGTCCAATCCCCAATGTTCGATGCTGCTACGCTGAAATGCATGAAACAATGCAATCGCGACGTCGCGTTGGCGGTGTGCAAATAAACTGCAGTTGAATCATTGACAAAATCGAGTCGCCGCCTGTTTACAAAAATCATTTACTGCAAGTGATTAATTGTTGACACGGTTGTTGCCAACATCATTGATCGCTTATAGGGTCGTTACAATAAAATAAAACTTGCTGTTAGTTTTGGAAAGACTAGCTCGCAGTAAAGGCGTCCGAACTGGTTGTTACGTCATCAGTGACAACCTTCACAGTCACAGCAAACTATTGTGTATTAAAAAACATCAAGCGGCGCTCACTCACTTCTACCGGCAAAAACACAAGCAACAATTTCTTATCGAGGCATTGGGATCGACGAAACGTTTCATGCATGGACATGACTTAGAACTTACAAAATGCTCCTTTCTGAGGGCTACGTTGCTTGTTAGAAACAAGGTTGCATGTTAGATTACCAATGTCACAACCTGTTTTATTTGCGATAACTTTCTATCATCGTTTTTTTGGGCTCGAAAAAATCTCAAGTTGAGGTGTTGATTTTGCTACATACGTTAAGTGAAAATGTGATGATGGTCAAATAATTTAATTTAAAAATGCGTCAATGTTGCTGTATTGTTTTAGTTGAGTTGTAAAAAAATTACATGGGTATGTATTCCTTGAACAACAAACAAAAGTTAAAAAAGAGAAGAATTGTTGAGATTTAGAGATGCAAGGGTATCTAAAGGTGCACAGCAAATCAATAAAACTGATATCACCATGTGGTTTGTGTGGCCACATGTATCCACCGTATGGCGATAGAGATTATCACTGTTGTATCAGTTCGTTCATATCAGGTTATTCACAAAACTACACACCACTTCATCTCTGAAACAATTGTGTCGATACCAATAGTTGAGCCAGTCCAATATGTAATTTTTGGGTGAAGGTGGGAAAAAAAACAACCTAACTCGTTGCACAACTTGGAAATTTATTTTTCCGGGGGTAGCCTACCTTAATGTGCAATTTCAAAATTGAGGGGGAGGTCTTAAGCCCTTTTTTCTACTTTCTTGGCTATATGCCCCTGGTTGATACCACACTGCTTCAGTTTTACAAAACTAACCACATGAATATCTAAGCGTTCAATTGTTATGCAATCATCACCGTGAGACTTGGGACCTCCAAAAAATTACAAGCAACGCGTTTCTGAATCGTGCTTTAAGTATAGTAAAAATGCCTAATGAAATTGTCCAATTTTGCAGTAAACTGCGAGTACAATGCATCGTGTAGCAGTTAATTTAATACGAGATTTCCCCCCTAAAAAAGTTTATACGGCCAACTTGGAGACAGCGAGTGGACGCCAGGCACGCAAGCACGAGAGGACAGAACTGATAGGTATCTATCACCGTCGGTTAGGGGACCTGCTCTGACATCAATTATTCAGACCTTCTGGAACGCGTGAATTGACAGTTATTCTCTGCTCTTTTCAGGAACGAATTTGCCGTTTTAGAAATTTCGCTGCTACACACTCGTCACGGGAGAGTTGAAAACTTCGTCGGTTCGGTGTTAGGTTGCGAAAAACGGTTGCACCTAACAAGGGGAACTTGTGGTATGAAATTGTACAAATTCGTCCTGCAGTATTAATACGATAGCTGTTAAAGCATTGTAATCGAACAGACTTAAACTTTCTTGAATTGGGGAAATTTAATTAAAAACATCACCGCTATAGAAGTTTTAATAAGCTACTCTTCAAGTCTGTGTCTTGTGTGTCTTGCTTCTCCTTTGACATCGAAAAATGTTTGTGGTTGGTGTTAAGGTGCGAACAACGATAACAAAAGTTTCATGAAGCAAATGGTAGTAATACCAAATCCAAGATAAATTACTCGGGGGAAATGAATTTCGTAACGAAAGTTTTGAAAATATATTGCCTAAAATGGTCAAAGTCTTCATGACGCAATGGCATTAAACAAATAACGTGTCTTTGCAAACCAAATAATCGATTTTAGGTTTAAAGTTCTTTGCACCAGCGAGCAGTTTTCACGACTACATAAATATGTGCGGTGTTTTTCGAGGTTGAGTAATAAAAAGAAACAAAAAACAGTTCATTCGACAAAAACCAGGGTCGGGCGGTGTAAACTTCGGAAGATGACGTGAAACGCTCGAAGCAGTGGCGCGTGAAGTTGCTTGAACGCCCGTCTCCCGTCGCGGAGTGCAAATATTTTCCATCGGGCAACGTCACGCGTACAGAAAAAGGAGTTGGGCGCGATGCGTCTTGGCCGCGCATTGTAATTTTACGATTAGTTGGCAACAATGCCCATTGCGCGAAGACGAAGTCAGAAGTTGCGACAGAGAGTTTCACAGCTGGATATGGAATGTTTGCTTGGAAAGTAGAAGGAAAACTGAGGTTGTAGTTGAGTTCGAAGGAGGTGGGTCAGATAAGGCAGGCTGTAAAACACTATGTCTCGGGTATTGTTTGTTTTTATATGCGCTGAACATTTGAGTTGGATGTATGCGCGAATTTTCTTCTGCGAGACTTAGATCTGTTAACATTTTAAGTTGGAAGTATACACAAACGTTCTTTTGCGATACTTAGATCAGTTAATATTTTGAGTCTAGAGCCTGATACATTTACAAAACTGTGTGAACAAATGATGTATCCTCCTCTTTCTCTTGTTATATAAGTTCAAAGTATGCCACGCACCTGCCTTGTGTAACCGCAGTCTCTGTGTTTCGTCTCAATATCGTATAAAGTTTCTTGCATTTCGACAGCACCGCCTAGGCAATTGGAATTGACAGCTGGCCACAATGATCTTGTTGTTGATGCATACACAATTTTGTGCACGATTTCAGCCACAGTCGGCAAACCGCTGCGAACGTGTGACGCCAAAAACGCCGCGGGGATCGATGTGGCGGGGAGAAGCTCGTTGGCAAATTAGTGCCGACTTCACGTGCTTTGTTTTCAGATTCAGACCTTGTCCACAACGGTGTCTCATCGCAAAGGCGGTTTTTAATTGTTCGCGTAATTTCTTTGACAGGTGCGTATGTTGAATTAGTGCTTGCCGCTGAAACTGTACAGATTAAAGCTGAAACGATTTAAAAAAAACTGACTCAACAATGACTTCCGCCTAATCGGCTGAAAAGTGGCGCAGCGCCTTCTGTAAAAACTTTGCGAGATGTCTTTGGAAGTTCGCATCATAAGTGTCAATGGATTAAAGGGGAAAGGCGCCCGAAATTGCAGGATCACCTTCCGTGGTAAGAATATGATATCAAACTTTGGTCGACTTGTCACGCTGTGAATGCAACACTACCGCATCTATTTCTCTGAATAGTCTCTGAAACCCTATTACTCGTTTATTTGAATTCAGTAAAGAAAGCAAGATAACCATCTATTCAATGGTAACTATGTTGGGTGCTGGATTCTAAAATAAAAGTATAAATACCATCATGTACAACAAACGTGTTTACGTAAACCAATTACAAAACAGACGAATTCACAATTACAAAATAGCAGCAAAGACCTTTACGCGAATTTTCCCGGTTTATCCTTTTAAAATCGATTACCTAATCATGGGTAGACGATTTAAACCCCTGGTGTATAAAGCTGAACTTTAAAATCATTAGTTTAACCCTAATTTGTTGTACCCTGGTGTCTAGCTTTGTGATGACCCAGACTAGAATGTGTTGTTTCGTTAATTGGTTTTGTTTTGTAATTAAAAATATATCACAGTCTTCTCAACTATTTAATTTTGATTTTATTTAGATCATCCGTTTCAAACGCGCACAATTGAAGATTGCGATGATGAGGCAAATTTTCAAGAGGTTGTTATCACTTTTTTCCAATCTGTGTGAATTTTATTTGTAGAGTAGCAATGTGGAAAAGCACTGTACTTTGTGTGGACACCCACTTACCCAAATACCGTTTGTTTACTTTGTAGATATTTGAATGGCCAGTTGCCAGCAAAGTCGAAGACAACGAAATGATTGTTGTCGACGTCTACAACTTCAACAAAGTTTTTTCCAACAGGTTGTATGGTAATTGTGCTGTTACGATTCCACCAAAATTAAACCCCAGCAGTTGATCTGCTTAATTTAAAATCTTGAAACAACGATTTGCAGTGTAAAAATTAAAAAATACATGGTAACTTGAAATAAACTTTTACCTTTATAATTTGAAATGTTTTCTAGGTTGATTGGGAGGTTCCAGATGGTTCTGCAACAGGTTGTGAAAAACGGTGAAGTTTCATTGACTGAATCACTTCTTGATACGAACAACACTGCGCTAAAAGTAAGTTTTTTCCTCACCTTTAAAGGGACAACCATTAGCACTTAAAACAACACTCAGTTATTTTCCTAAACGTTTTTAACTTGAACTATAATCGCAAGGGTAAGGAGCACTAGAAAGTATCTATATACTATGTGGTAATGCTTTCAGACCACAATCTCGCTCGAAATTAAATACCTGGCACCAGACGGAACAGTTGGAAATTGGGCAGTCGAAGATTTCTCACCTCAGAAGCCTCAAGATTTACTCAGCATCAAATCAACAACCACCACCGACACCAAAAAGAGGTATTCTTAGTGTAAACAGCACATGTGAGCCTATTTTTGTTCCCTGCAGCAATTGTCAACGCCAGTTATTACAGTACTTCTAAACATATATTTGCCAAGCAATGCATAAATATATTACCTAACGAATATCGGCACTGACGTGCTGTCGTGCACAAAACTATAGTAAAGCAGTTAGTTGACAGTAAAACCGAAGCTGTCTCTTCAAGCATTTGCAAATATAAATATCAGTCAAAAACTTCCGGTTATGCTGTGAGTTTTCATTACACGAAAATCGCCAATTTGTCGATATTCTCAGTGCAGTTGTTATGGTGGCATTTGAGGTTTGTCGTCAAAATCACATTGTGTTAATGATCTTTAGCCTTGCATTAGGTTGACATACAGCTTTTGTATTTTTTTACTGCTCCCTTGGACGCAGTAGCAGCCGAAAATCGACTTCGAGTGTTTTTGGTAGGAAGGGTTCGTACAGGTGGGTGCACATGACTGATATTAGTGCGACACGCGTTATAATTCCCTGCGGATTCGGTTTGTGATGATTTATGTACTACAGAAGGGCGAGTTACGGTATAATGCACGGTAGTCTTTTCTATGTTTATGGATGCAAGTTACAATACGGTCGTTGTCCGTTTATGCACCAAACAATACAACAAGCACAAAATATAACGCATTTCCCCAATATGTTTTATGTTTGAAGGACAATTTTAAAACAAAGTACTTTCTTTCCGAATGCTTGCTTGTGTTGAACATTAACGCTTATTCATATTCGCTCTGTTACCCCTGTAAGAAATTCTGTGTGCTGGTCCATGTTAGAAACTTTCACTTTTGCCCTTTCTTTCCAGTCATGCTATGCAGCCTCTACTTAAGGATACGGATTCAAACAGGTACAATTATGTAGTTCACGTATATTATTACCAATAGCAACTCAAATCCTGATTAAACCGCGGCCCTCGCTTTTAATCCAATTATCGCGATGTAAGTTGCTTTGCCAGGGTTACATATATGCCCGGTTGTTGCGAACGCAATCGCACCTATGCTATTGACAATCAGTGAAGCGATATCTCACTTCTTTGTTCACTTTTTGCGGTTTAATTTCCCAACCTCGTGAGGTGGTTCAATTTTTATGTTGCGTTTTGTGTTTAAGTTTGGATGGGGTTTATGGGAATTCGGATAATTATACTTCTGGTGTGAAATTAGGTTTGTGTGCCGCGAGACCATATGGTGATGATATGTAATTCAACGCGTGTTGTGTGCAAATGTTGGAGGCACGAAAAACAGCTTCTGATCGCCTCAAGCAATAATCTGGTGACCTTCTGCCTCATAAGAGTTATTAAATGCAAACAAGACTGCAACCTATTTACAGGCCAGAACATTTTAATTAAACATTGAGCGATTTGTAAACTCCATCATTTGAAGCACACGTTTTTTGAACCTACTGTCAAAGGTCAGAGGTTACGACCTCTCTCTTCACTGCCAAACCGGGTCAGGGTCTCCAAAGATTTCGAAATATCGCTGCCAAAACCCAACGTTTGCGAATGATTTCGAGTACAACGGACACTGCAGCAAAACCGCAAGAGCCAGATGATGTTACAAAGCCAATTGGGTATCTTTGCAAGCTTGTGTGTTTGTCTATCGCACGACTTTTTCGTTGTGAGAACTGGAAACCGTCACAGCATGCTTGTAGTTGACCCACGTGTTTTGCATGAGATGCGCTGCAAATTGGACTCCAGTTTGTGCGTGTTCTCATTAAGGCCGCTAAAATAGTGGAACAAAAAAGCAATAGTCTGCTCTCTGTAGCGGAAAAAGGGTGTTTGGGATCAAACTAAGCAATATGTTATGAAAGCAAATTAGACAGACAAAATTATAAACCCAAAAACAATATCCTCTGCTGCCAGAACTTGCTGGAAAGAATTCGCTCGGTGTTTGAATCGCCAAGTTGTTGTAGAAGTTTACATCTTTAATGTTTTATACCATACCAAATTAATTTCTCATTTAATAACGAGTGTATTTAACCATACACCTTACCTATGAGAACCAAAATGTTCTTGATTCCGAGTATTGCTGCCAATGGTAAATATTTTTTCGGTTAAACAAAAGCAATGAAAGTTTGAATAGGCTATATGCTGTTGAAAAAAATTAGTTTATTTAGAGGAGTTTGCGTAGCTGAAAATGTTCCGTTTTGGTTTGCACTTGGTGTTTTGTTCACTTTACCACCCGAAGGGGTAGGAATAGAATTGTATTGTTCAGTCCTAATGCTCTGTGTGTTGTGTGTTCGGCGCACTAAAATTGGTTTCAATACAAATACCGTTTGAAATCAAAGTCCTAAACCAACGATGAGAATTCGCCTGTGCCGTTTTGGGGAATTTTTGAAACATTCATCGCCTTTTTCGCATGTTTTAAATTCACAATGTTTCGGAAATGACCGATACATTACCAAATACATTTGTAGCACCCAGCTAAATTTTTCTGTATGATTTACAGTGGCAAGAAAGGATTACTTGGTGCAGTGGGATTACGAAGCAAGCAGCGTCCACTCGATCAAGATGATTTGATAATTGCAAATGAAAGTGCGATTGGTAAGTTACGCATCAACCCTTGCAATATGTTACCAGATACTGCTTTTGGGGTTTTGCGATTAATATACAATTGGCTCCTGCATATCTATG
>QXVZ01015206.1:0-13308 GCA_008931825.1 Phallusia fumigata | reverse complement strand
CAAAGTCGCGAGGGGAAATTCGGTTCGAAACATGAAGTGAAAACATTCTGCTGTAATTAAAACGGACTCAAACGTGAAAAACGGCAACGCGACTGTAATCACCAAATTTGGTATTTGCGCATGACACGCGCGGAACACGGGTGTGCAGGGCATTTTGCACGATCGTAAAAATCTTCCAGACTTGCTTTTATAAATAGGATACGTGTATTTCACATTAATGCGCCTCCACATGGTAAATCGATTTACCGCAAAGTTTTTTGTCCCTAACGTGTATTCTGTTTGCGCCTTCGGGACACATTAACGTTGATTTTTGCACACACACGATTCTGTGACATGTTGAACTTTTTAAATTGGAATTTCCCTAATTGAAGTTTAATGCAAAACAGACAGAAATTATTGACGTAAGATTGGCTGACAACACTGTAATGAGCACGGAATTTAAACATGTGTTGCTTTGACGGTGTAAATGTTAAAGCGAGTTATTTTGTTTGCATTTGTGCCACTCTCGTTAGTCTACTCCAGGACGCCACCACCTATCTGTTTCGCCTCAATCGAGTTTTAGTGGCCTTTCATTTGACCTTCGTGCGCACCAAGGTGGTCGCACTTCGTGTAGTAAATCTAAAGTTGAGCATATAACGAGTAGTCTTGCGTTTGGCGCGTTTCTTGTTTTGTCGGGGATGTGATTTCAAATTTTTGGACCATGGTCTATATTCTGCAGTATATGTTATTGATTGTTGGTGTTGTTAGTTCAAAAAATGCTTTTTCGATGTCGGGATTGTTCACAGTTAGAAGTTTTGAAAGATTAGATGAGATAATAATGTACTAGATATTACACAAAATATATTCACATAAGATTCCAACCAACATGTACTAACGAAGTTGCGACGCAACGTCATGATCATAATTAACCCAGTCAGGAGTTGTTCCACCGATCGAGGATCAAATTAAAACAAAAACAATTTTTTTGTCAGGCTGTGGGTTTTCATTAGGGTACCTTTGTCACAGGTATCGCGACTAATTTGCGATATTCGTAAAACACTTGGCATGGAAGTTTGCGAAGTGGCTAGCTCGGTACTGGTGGCAAAGAGTTACTACTGAACCATATTTTTTGTTCGAAAGTTTTGGGCATTTGGATAGAATGCAAGGCCGTTTGCGATTGGTTAGACTATACTAAGTTGTGTTGAGTTGATATTAAAGTTTCTAACTCATGAAATCCAAAAAAGTAAATAAAATTCTCAACATAGCAGCAAAATGCAGGTGCTTTGGTAGCGGGTTATGATCAAAAACTTTTTTGTTCAGAAAAAAACGTTACGTTGGAAAGGATGTCTTTCTATGTTTCTGTTTTTATGTATTTTGTATCAAAGAAAGCGTTGTCTCGTGCACTCTTTAGAATAGGAACTAGCCGATAAAGATTGATCGTAAGTAGTTGATGGACGTTCCATCCTTAGAATTGTTAACATCTACATGATATAAGGCCGTTCTTTCCTGTAATGAGTCCGGTTGCTGTATAACCCATAATATAAGGCGACAAATTTGAAAAATTATCTAGAATGTCAAAAATTCACACCGACCAATCTAGGGGTTTCGCCAAACCAGAGACACCCTTCCATACGTCACACCATCGAATACTTATTACTTAACAGAAATGAATATGTGTGGAGACAATTGGCGCGGTGAAGCATTGTAAAGGGATGTATAGGTGGATCATAACTTACTGACAGATTATTTTCGTAACATTAGCTAATTACTTCAAAATCGTGATACAAACCGTGCGAAAACAATTTAATTGTTTACATATCCTCAAAATGTTACCTTTTTAAACTTTTTTGACTGCACAAGCAGGTGACTCAGCTCGTTAAAAGGCCGCTTTATGCATTTATAACAAACCAAATTACACATTTCCGACCGTCCACTTTTTTCTCAGGAACTGTTTAAACGATTAAACTTGCGTAATTAGACACAATTTGTATAAAAGAGTAGAACACATATCTGGAATGAAATTTCGGTGCGAGGATTTTGTTCATTTTTGCACCAACTGAAACTGAAAACCTAAATACAAATTTCCTGTCGCTAAGTGGTCCGCCAAATAATTTGCGAATCGCGTGTGGCCCTACTGCCAAATGGTTTGACACCCCTGCTCTTTATGTTTACAGTCCCCCTGTTAAGCTGCTCGCCCTTTTGTGGTTCGGTTTACTCTTGTCATCCATAAGTTTTTGACGCGAGTTACATCTGATTTGACACTAGATGTCGCGATTGAGCAAGACGTTTTAGTGCGAATCACGAATCACGGCGTTTGCGACATGATTGTATCACGACGCATAGCCAACAGGACACTTTTTTGTTGGTTTATAACGCTAATTTTGGAGAAAGTTTGGAAGCTTGTAAACGTGTAGTCAGGTATTTATAAATGACAGGGGACAAGCCGTTAACAAGATGATAACATTGCCTTATTATCTCAGTCAGTTTGCTGCGTGAAGTTTTTTCTGCGCTGTTAAATACACACCATATTTAGGCAAAAGTGATTTATTTGCAGAATAACTTTAGAGAATTGCTTCTTGTGTGCAAGTTATAAGACCACTGGGGTTAACTGTGATCGTTTAGTTTGTTCCGAATAACAATATCAGTTTATGCGATTGCGATTTAATTTATTGTTTGTGTCAAAGATACTAAAATGTTTTTCAAGACTTCCCAACTTTGTTGTTGCCGGTTTGTGTTTTTTTATCCGCTGTTAAATTAAAAATTTTGTAAAGTCGCATATGAAGGCTGATGAAAAATACTTCAACTAATCTTTTTAGTTTGTTGCCTTTGTAGGTCAAGTGGTTGTACATCGCAACTTTCTTAAATTTCAGTCTGGAGGTTTAACGGAATCCACACGATTATATGTTTTACATTACTTTGCGCAATTGTAATCTCGCTTCGTTATTGGTCGAGTAATGTCGTCACGTATTAGATACTATGCAGTTCTAGAAAATTATTCATCCTCGCCACATAAATATTGGTTAGCGAGGTTAAATGCTAGAAAATAATCGATTGTTTTTTCGTGAGGTATATTTTAGTCTTTGTAGCATTTATCATTGTTACCGCAACATATTCTAACGGTAGTTTGGTTAATTATCATCGGACTAAGTTTTTTACTAAAAGTTTTTCGTTGCTCGAAAAAACTTTGGTCGCTACCCTATGCGGTGGAACGTAGTTGTCATTGACAAGTTTTTGTCAGGACGTAACGATGGCAAACAATAAACGGATTGGCGTGCCCAGCACTTTCGGGGGGAAATACACGCAACTTGATCCAAGTCGTTAATGGACAGTTAGGTTTTGAAAACAATGTAACGTGCCGATGTAGCGTGTACAAGTCGGCGTCGGTACACACCAAGCTGCTTGGCAACAAGCAATGTGACACAAATCAATAGAACTAAGTTGTTGGTTGATTGACGGAAAGCGTTAAAACGGTATGGAGTCTTGTTCGCGTCAGGACAAAAATCTTGTTTTTTACTTAACCTCTTTCTTCTAAGACAAAGCAGGGTTAATCGTTCCCACAGAGAGGAAAGTTTCAGCATTTCTTGTCTGCAATAGAGAGCGATTGTATTTTGACCAAATAAAAAGCAGACAACATCACATTCTGTGATAAAACCCAAGACAGGTTAAGCCTCAATCCATAGTCGCTAGTTTTGTGGTCACAAATTAACAGTTTTGAGAAATGGCTGCTTGTGACTTTAACGTTAACAGAAACATACAAGGTTGTCGAAAATGTTTGTGATTTTATTTGTAAGTTATATAATTCGATTTGCCAAGTTTTTTACAGTATTTTTTACCCCTTGTAGAAAGCATTTAATAAAAGCCTTAATTGTCGGTCGAGTGATTAGGACATGTCTCCCCCAAATTTTTGTTTCGATTGTTTTAAAAATGTCACGGATTTATATTATTAGGGATGAAACCAAACATCTTATTTAACTGTTTAAAGCGGGTTTAAAGCTGGTTCGCTGTTGCATTAAAACAATTTTATCACTTTGTAAATACTTTTGCAACAGTTAGGCGATCGCAAACAGTTTTAATGGCGTTTTAAGACCGTCTCAGCGAAATGTAGTCCCTTTTTACGACATAAAAATCTGTATTGTGACGTCATAACTTTCAATATGACGTCTTCTGCATAAAAATTACTCACAAGAACAAACGTCCCCCCCAATAGTTTCAATGATTTTGCGCCACTACTCAACCACGTACTGTTACTATTACTTCATAGAGGTGATAAGCTGTTTCACTTCTGTTATGTCATAGACAATCCGGTGTAACCAATTACGCAACAGCTTGAGCATCAGTGTAAACCTAATTTTATGTGTCAAAGGTTTATCAAAATCAAATTTACAAACAAATTTGGAGGTGGCTTGTTCCAAAACTTTGGCAATGTGTCAGTTTTCTAATCAACATGAGTGAAGATGAATCTTCTTCCAATCGATCACAGGGATCAGAAGATGCTAGACCCCATAGACCGAATGATGCTGTAACCCAACCCATCCTACCCCAAGGACCAGATGACAATGTACCCCAAACCAGCTTACCCCAAGGGCCAGATGAGGCTGTAGCCCACCCCAACCTGACCCCGGAATCCGGTGATGTGGTACCCCGACATAGCTTACCACACGGGTCGCGTGAGGTTGCACCCCAATTACCTCCAACACAAATGTGTCCTGTCAATCAAGAGAACCCAGTTGTAAATATTGTAAGTAATTAGAAAGAATTAAAGTTTGCGTTTGTTTGATTTTTCGAGACAGTTTTTTTTTGGCAGGACTGTAAACAAGCACCGCATATCGGAGACAGAATCATCCACACAACTGGACCTGTGTTTAACGGACCAGTAGAACTTCATTGCTATTCGATACAGCAGCAAAAAACAGTTCAGCACATATACGAACAACCCCACCCTTTGACACAACAACCTGCACGAGTCGCTTTGAATGAAGAAACCTCGCCAAAGGCATTCGATGAAACCCCGTCCGCGGCGAATCAACGACATACAAGGCGTGGCCAGCCGACTTCACTACTCGATGCAGAATCAGAAATCCTTCGTCCATCTGCAACACAACCTGAGTCAGCGACAAACCAATCTACAGTCACCCACTCTACAAGGCCACATCAGCAAACAACACAAGCCACTGAAAATGAAAAATGTAAGAATAAACATTTTGCCTGCTGTATTATGAGTGTGTTTTTACTTACCACACGATACGTTTTACAAAGTGTACACCAAAACGGTTGCAATAACTAAGTAGTAGAGTTTTTTTAGGTGAACAACTCAAGTCTTTGCTCAATGAAAGAGTCGAAGAGATCACCAGTGAAAAATCGTCACTGGCTGAGTTTTCCGACCGACCTTTAATACCAGTGAACCTTTCTATAGTCAGCAAACCGCAACAAATTGACGAGAAGTTTCAAGCAGTGGGGCATTATCACCGTGGAGAGGAACTCGCTAAGGTTTACGAAAGACCGGAAAGTGATATTACTGGCGAAGAAATGTTCGCTCGTGCAAAACAAACTGCACAACAAGAGGCGGAGAGAAAATGCAGAATGGATAAACCGCAAGCGAAACAAAAATACATCGAAAAGCATGGGAATACAGTTGCTGTAGTTGGACAAGCTGGAATAGGAAAAACCACCTCAGCTAAAAAGTGGGCCCTCCAAGCTTTAAATGGACAGTTGTGTGGCAACGTATCTTTTATCTTCTACATTGTGATCAGACTCCTCAACTTCACGGACAAAATGACGCTGGTTCAGTTTCTTATTTCCACCATGTTACCTGGTTTAATTCTTACTTCTGCTGAAGCAGCGACGCTATTTAGTGTTTTACAAAACGACCGAAATGTTTTGCTGATTTTCGACGGGATGGATGAAGCAGCTTTTGAATCATTTTCCACACAAGTTCCCCTACCCCTTCTAGCTTCAACATCTACAGCAGAAAGTTACCTGAAGCATCTCGCGGGAGGAAACTTGCTTCCACGTGCTCGAAAGATATTCACATCACGACCAGCTCAACTCTACAAGCTCCACCCTCTATACAGACCGAGGTTTATAGTTCAGATACTTGGTTTAACCCCCAGATCACAGGATGAACTTGGACGTCAAATTTGTGGAAACAAATACGATGTTATACACCAAAAACTAGTCCAAAATCGCAATGTATTTGCATACTGTTATGTTCCTGTCAATTTTATATTGACACTCAACTATCTAATGAATTACGATGGAGATATTCAGTTTGTTTCACTTACTAGAGTTCTTGCTTTCACTTGTCAACAATATGTAACGACCGATCATTTAAAGGGCCAAGAATGCGAGTTGGACAAACTAGCCAAAATGGCTTGGGAGGGATTTCAAAACCAAAAGATGGTATTTAATGCAAAGGACTTCAAAAAAGCGGGAATCAAACCTTCGACAGCTGATGCATTTTTAACCACATCAGTTACAAAGCAAGTAAATCTGAAGCTGACGATATTGGATGGGCACAAACTTCAGTATTTCTCTCATCTCATCTGGCAGGAATTTTTTGCGGCGTTCTACCTGATGATGATCATGCCCTTGAATGAATTCAAGAAGCAATACAAACGACTAACGCATACCAGATGGGAAGTTGTTTCCAAGTTTGTTTTCGGAATTTACGATTCTTCGGTTTTCAATGGACTAGAAACCCTTGTCCCAACAAGTTCCAGTGAAGATTGGTCCCTCAAGAAGTCCCTGATTTCTGAACTCCTAATCTCAAATACTAACCCAAACACAGAAGAAATGAAGCGAGTTTGCAGCTGGGCTCATGAGACAAATGATCGTGTGACTGCTTCGTCTGTGGCCTCCCTACTTCCCGATGACCTCAACCTAAGTCGTTCATCTCTCTTTCCAGTTGACATTGAGAATCTTTCCTTCGTGCTTCAACACAGAGCTTACCCGGTAGTACTATGGGTTTATTTCGCTGTTGCTTGCTGTAGCGTTCATAGGGTCAGAAATAGGGGAAATTTTGTCAAACTAAGCTAATCAATACAAAGGCAATAAGCCATGGAAATAATTGGTGAGCTGCAGACAGTACACACTCTTTCGACCTGTAAGGTCTCATTGTAATGGCCCTTTGCCTTTATACTGATGAAGTGACACTGAGTCGACACCCCTTTGGTTCCCAAACAGTTGCTTGGCCATTGTGGATTCAGTTTCTCTGTGGCTTATGCCCAGTTGTAGCATCGAACTGATGACGTGAGGCATGGCTTTTCAGCCTGTTACTACCAACAAACCGGAGTGTTGCGGTCTGGCTACACTAGCCTAAACGGCCAACGTCCTGTCACCAACTGCACTGATAAGGCCTTACAAGACGAAACAGTGTGCACTGTCTGCAGCTAAGCTAATTAAATTTTAACAAATAAAACAAGCCATATAGAAACACGGATAAAACTTGATTGATTTGGTAAAAAAAACGTTAAACAACTAGTGATATATGACTTCACATTTGCATTAAATCAGCTGAAGGTGCTCGATCTCTCCTGTAATGAGATCGACGATTCTCGTGCTGCTTCACTGGTTCGTTGCATTCACTACATTGAAGAGTTGCGGCTGAGGAGGTGCAAGAACAGAAGCGAAGGAATTAGATCACTCTGCGATTCTATACTTCAGCTAAGAAAACCGGTGAGAGCATTTTATATGTACGTGCAAAACAAAATTCGATGATATTACAAGGGCCTTTATAACACAGATACATTCGATTACCGTAAAAATAGATTTCTTTTATTTTTGAAAAAAAATTACACAAGTCAGCTAAAAATAACAGCGGTCAAAAAATTAGTGGATGCTTACAATTCACATTTATCTGCGTAGTTGTGACGCACTACATAACTATAACTTTAGTCCTTTTTTACATTTATTTTGTTACATCTCCTACTCTTAAAAGTATAAAATTGCCGCCAGGTGTGCTTTCGTCGACACCATTCATGAGGTTTGCCAATGACAACCAAACCCTGTTAAATTACGCATTTAGACTATTATTTATCCTAGGTTTAATTTTTTAACTGGCTAAAGAAGAAGTTCAAATACGTCATCTTGTTAATTTTTAACGTTGCATTTTTTACGACTTTCTATGTGTTGTTTTGCCGTCATTAGCTAAAGAAACTTGACCTCTCCCGCAACGAGATCAGCTGTTCGGATGCAGCTTCACTGGCTCTTTGCATTCATAACATTGAAGAGCTGCTGTTGTGGGAATGTAACATCGAAAGCGAAGGAGTCAGACTACTCTGCGATTCTGTACTTCAACTGCAGAAACCTGTAAGAATGTTTTTTTGCAACATAACAATATCCAGCGATGTCGCATGGATATTTTATTACACAAAACGCGTTTGATAACTGACATAGACACATCTTATATGTAACGTCCGTTGAACGCGCCCCGGTTCTTGGCGCGGGAACGTCACACGAGGCGGACANATTGAACATCCAGTGATTATATGCGAAAGAATCAATTATTTTCATTAACAATAGAAATCATTTAACTGTTGTACAGAACTACAACTATAGGCTGGCCTCAAAACACTTGTCACTGCAGAAATTTGGGTTTTGCAGTAACACGTCACATTATCACGTCG
The DNA here is from genome assembly GCA_008931825.1 of Phallusia fumigata. Lineage (NCBI taxonomy): Eukaryota > Metazoa > Chordata > Ascidiacea > Phlebobranchia > Ascidiidae > Phallusia > Phallusia fumigata. The sequence goes on along the minus strand of QXVZ01015206.1, from coordinate 4,705 downwards.
CAGCCAATATTGTGACGTAACGTTTTGCCCACTGACGATGATTTCGCACCAAATGCTTTAAAAGCCCCCCTCACACAAATGGCTTGATAATTAGGATCAGTAGCCATTTTAAAAATTGGCAGATTTTGTCCAGCCTTACCGCAAATGCTTTTCGTCTCACAGTAAGAAGTTAACTTTGATCAAACATCACAGTTACGAAGTTAACGCATACGACAGCGGTACAATAGACAAAATAGGCGTACAAGGCAGGCAACATTTTAGCAATTGATTTGCAACATTTTCCATTATTGTCATGGCCTATGTACGTCTGTCGTGCGGCACATAACCCTTTTTGCAGTAAAATTAGGAAAGCTGATATGCTGCCCAATAAATATCACATAACGATCGGTCTAATTGGGAACTTTTCAAGCTTGGATTTTAATTGATGAAAAAAACATGAACCTGTACCTCTTTGATAGAACAGAACAACTTTGCCCCAATAATAAATACAAGCACCGATCGTGGTTTNCTGCTGGTTCTTTTGGGATTTACGTTTCCTCAACAAGCTGCAGAAACGGAATGGTTTCTTTTGTAATCCAGAGTTTTTTTTGCTAAATTATTTATTACCTTCAGCGTCTTTCACTTAAAATAAAAAAAACATCGCGGTGATATAGGGTGCAAAAAGTTCGCTTTGCCTTTTTTCTTTTTTGAAAATGAGAGAAATGCGTGTCGATTAGGCGTATCGAAGACGCTTAAAAGCGCCATGTAAATAGGCTTACTGTCGCACACCTAAACGAAACCAGCAACATAAACTACAATGCGCCACTATGACGTAACACACACAATGCTTACCGATAACTTTGGGCGACAGAAGATTCAATACACCACGCTTCACGTGCGTATAAATGCAAGAGAGACACTGTGAGTCACCGTGTGTAAACTTAATCACAAAAACAAGGGCCGCTATATACTGTTCAGCAAACTGACTTCTAAGTCATCGCAGTTAACTTTGCCAAAGTTACAATTTACACATTTCGGTTATTTGGTACNTACACTTTATGCATGATTTCTGATTAAGTTAACCACTGTAGCTATAAAGAAAAATATAAACACAGATCGATTTCACATGTGTTGTGTTGTATTCACATCAGCTGAAGAAACTTGATCTTTCCGACAACGAGATCGATGATTCTCGCGCAGCTTTACTCGCTCGTTGCGTTCACAACATTGAAGAGCTGCGCCTGGGTAAATGTAGGATCGAAAACGAAGGAGTCAGACTACTCTGCGATTCTGTACGTCAACTTCAAAAACCTGTAAGGAAATTTTACTTTTATTGAACATCCAGTGATTATATGCGAAAGAATCAATTATTTTCATTAACAATAGAAATCATTTAACTGTTGTACAGAACTACAACTATAGGCTGGCCTCAAAACACTTGTCACTGCAGAAATTTGGGTTTTGCAGTAACACGTCACATTATCACGTCGCAGCCAATATTGTGACGTAACGTTTTGCCCACTGACGATGATTTCGCACCAAATGCTTTAAAAGCCCCCCTCACACAAATGGGTTGATAATTAGGATCAGTAGCCATTTTAAAAATTGGCAGATTTTGTCCAGCCTTACCGCAAATGCTTTTCGTCTCACAGTAAGAAGTTAACTTTGATCAAACATCACAGTTACGAAGTTAACGCATACGACAGCGGTACAATAGACAAAATAGGCGTACAAGGCAGGCAACATTTTAGCAATTGATTCGCAACACGCGCGTTGATTTGCAACATTTCCCATTATTGTCATGGCCTATGTTTGTCTGTCGTGCGGCACATAACCCTTTTTGCAGTAAAATTTGGAAAGCTGATATGCTGCCCAATAAATATCACATAACGATCGGCCTAATTGGGAACTTTTCAAGCTTGGATTTTAATTGATGCAAAAAACATGAACCTGTACCTCTTTGATAGAACAGAACAACTTTGCCACAATAATAAATACAAGCACCGATCGTGGTTTGGTCAATTTGTAATATTGTTGTTTATGTTTGTATTTGTTACGACTTGACTCGTGTTAATTTTGTCTTTATTCTCCAGATGTTGATACTTGTCCTCTCTGACAACGAGATCAGCAGTCAGGCGGCAGCTTCACTGGCTCGTTGCGTTCACAACATTGACGAGCTGCTGCTGTGGAAAAGTAAGCTTGGAAGCGAAGGAGTCAGACTGCTATGCGATTCAGTGCGACTACTTGAAAAACCTGTAAGAAAACAATTGTTTACAACAATTGTTTACACAAAATTCTGTTATATCCATGCATAATAAAACAAAGTTTACAGTGTAATGCGAAACTTCAATGACAACTACATGCAAAGAAATTGCACTCAGTTCAACCCTCATACACAAACGATTTAATTTTATAATGGTGGCAAAGTAGTGTCATGTTTGCTTGTTTGTGTTTGCTATATTTACAAATTGGCATGTTCGACATGTTCCGTTTATTGCCTTATCATCAGATGAAAAGAATCGATCTCTCCTACAACGAGATTGGTAATCCGGGGGCAGCTTCATTGGCTCGTTGCCTTTACAACGTTAAGGAGTTGCTGCTTTTGGGATGCAAGATCGGATGCGAAGGAGTCAAACTACTCTGCTATTCTGTACAACAACTTCAAACTCCCGTAAGAAAATTATATGTTTACATTCAAGAAAATGATGTAATGATATTTGGACCAGAGAATGATGTTTTGTTTTCAATATAATGCAGGACTTATTAACATCACCACTTTGCAAAAACACAACAAAAATCTAAAAGTGCATGCATAATAGAGACGCAGTACAAAGCGAATTGGGAAATATCAGGTCATCCTGATAGATCCTCTTTTAGGGGGGACACATACTGCTTTTTCCAGTTTTATTTCCTGCAACTTGCCTATAAACTTTCGGCATGAAATGTTCGGCATATTGAAACGAAACTTTCACGGTTGGTAGAGTTGGTTATGGAGGTATCAGTGGTTAGGCCGCTAGCCCCAAACCTGTAAAATAATTGTCCATGCATGCTGTCAATATGAAAGTTTAATTTACAGCGATTTGACATGTATTGTTTTTTTGCTTTATCATCAGGTAACTAGACTGAACCTCTCATGGAACGAGATCGGCAATCCGGGGGCAGCTTTGCTGGCTCGTTGTATTCACAACGTTAAACAGCTGCTGCTGACAGAATGTAAGATCGGCAGCGAAGAAGTCGGACTACTCTGCGTTTCTGTACTTCAGCTACAAAAACCTGTAAGAAAGCACTTTTTTTTATAAGTCCCGAGATGTCACTTTGATCACAAAATTATGTTTTCAATGTAACGAGGGACCTAAATAACAACTACAAGGGCAAAAACTTTCTTCCATTTCATTAGCGAATAACAATTTGCATGAAATTGCCCAAAATCCTTGGCACTCGTTGCGTAATGGTAACGCAATAGAATAAGTGCAACACTACACGCTGAATTCTAAAACACTAACAATAACTTCAGGATAAAACACCTATTATGAAACTTTTGTAAATGCTCAAAACTTACCTTGTAAATTTCACCTATGGAAACAGTACTGTAGTAGAAAAACAAAGTGGTGGACTTTGTGTACTTTTGTCACTGTTGATTTTGGGACAGAGAGTCGCAATCCGCGACCTTTTCAGAGCACTGTTTTTCATCATTGCCTGTTTGGGTCGTACTGGTATGTTATATATATGAGTCAGTATACAAATATTTGCCATTTGGGCCTAGTTTATGTTTAATCAGTGGATCTCTACACGAGTTGCTCGACTTCGTCACGTCATCCGAGTTTCTGACGCACCATATTATGATGTCATTGAGTTTTCAACGTTACTGTTAAAGAGGAAAAATGTTTTTTGTAATATTTTTCGTTGATCGTTGTTTTTTAGATGGAACTTCTTGATCTCTCCGGAAACCGACTGACTGATGATAGTGCTGGGTCATTAGCTCAATGTGTTCACAACATCAAGGTGTTGAGCGTTTCGTACAACTGCTTTACAAAAGCAGGGAAGAATCTCATCAGATCAAAGTCGCGAGGAGAAGTTCGTTTCTAAATGTGAAGTGAAAACTATCCTGCGATAATTGAAACAAACTCAAACAAAGGTCAACGTGACAGTACCAATTGTGTTTGCACATAATACTGGCAACTATAGGCAACTTCCACGTTAAAACACGTTTTAGCTGTGTTTATGTTCGTTTGGCATTTTTACATGATTGAAGTTTGCACACATAAATGGGTTTCAGAATTCGTGCACTATAACTTTTGATTTTGATCCTAATGTAATGCCGGTATTGAATATATTCCCAATGTTAAAAACAGAAATGTTATGTGTAGAAAATATTATTTAACGGGTTGTGTACGTGCAGTGGCAACATGGAGAACACAACTCCTCCAGTTCATTTTTAATGTTTCGTAACTAAAATGTACACTGAAAATGTATCTTCTTTTGAAATCAACATAAATCAACCGAACGAGCGGTGTACAACAAACCGAACGCATAAAAGTACACAACTTTGAAGATCGAGGTAAACACTTAAACAGCACACCAACAGAATTAACCAAATAGCTAATTTCATTTCAATATATTTCCTTTATATTGGGCTGCCTATTAGTTACAAAAAAGTCCAAAAATATGTTGCTATGGTTTGAGTGGGCAGCGCTGATGTGCGTTTCAAATCTGCGTAACTCGTAAT
>QXVZ01015204.1:0-14935 GCA_008931825.1 Phallusia fumigata | reverse complement strand
GATGAGGATGATGAAGATTACAAAGCAGAGGAGTCTGATGAGGAGGATCAGAATGAAGATGATGAAATAAGCAGTAGTGATGAAGATAGTGATGACAGTTACAATAACCCGGATCGGCTGTGGTGCATCTGCCAAAAACCCCATGATAACAGGTTTATGGGAAGTTTTTACCAGTCTTTTCTTATTTCCTAAAAAAGTTTCATTAGGTTGCTTTAAAACAATTTTCTTTTACCTTATCTTGTACCTCACCCTGAACACTAGGTGATTTGTAAATGCCAAAAAATGTTCTTAAATACCTGTGCTGTTCAGGTTAATTTTTTGTAGTGTTTTTAATACAACAATACATTACGTTTTCATATGTTGGGCAACGTACTTACGTTATTTGTGCAGATTCATGATCTCTTGCGACAAGTGTGAGGAATGGTTTCATGGTGACTGTGTCGGAATTACTTTGCAACGCGGAAAGAAAATGGAAGAAAAAGGAGAAGAATATGTTTGTCCACAATGTGTCAAGGTAAAAGCAGATAATTTGTTCAGGTTTTATTTAAGAATATTTTTCCATTTTATGGCCAATAGCATATCATTCATGCTGTTAGTTTGAATTTAAAAAATCTGTTACATAGTTTAACAGTGTATCGAGCACACTTATGCTATGTTCTATTCGGTGTGATCGACAGCTCTCGCACATCAGTAGCAACTATATACGTCATATCTTTTCTAGCTCAAGCTATTGTGCATTTATTGCTTTGCCGCACTGAAGTCACTATCTTTCCATTTCAGAAACATGAGAAAAAACTAACATCCCAGAAACAAAAACCAACTGATCGAAGACATTCTAAAGAATACAAACAGGTGAGCATTATAGCACTTCCACAAATTGCCTTTCATAACATCAAATGCTTGTTTTAGACAACTCCCAAATCAGGCCCACTGAAAAGAAGCATTACGACAGAGGAGGCTAACAGACTCAAGGCATCGGGACGTAGTCTGAAAACATTCGCTCTGAAAGGACACATCCAAAGATCATCCAACAAACCAGGTATGGTTTTTTGGATCTCCTTCCACAAAGGGGACACATATTTTTTTAATCTGTTTTTTTCTGTCTAATGCAAGTTTGTTTCCACATTTTGGTCAAGAAGGAGTCATTTCAATTTTGTCAAATTTTTACACATGATAGATTGGTATCTGAAGTTGTGCACTGACAACTTTTTACCCCAATTCACCCATCAGTTGACACACAACCCGCCAAAATGTGAAATTTTGAAAACAGCAAATAGCAAGTCACCAGGAAGTTTAATTTGTTTCATTTTTATCCTCCATTGGCAGAACAATGCCTGAATGTGGTACACTTAGTCAAACGTTGAGCTACCTTCCCCTTTGCAGTTCCGTTGAATCATTTTTCATTGCTTTTTTAATTGGTGACTTTATTCTGGGTCAACCCATTGGATTCAGCAGGGCTGGTGCATCACCAATAAAGTAGTCAACACAAGCTACCAGGGCAGGATTAGTTGAGCCTCATTTTGCAAAAAAAGTGATTTTCTATGTTTTTGCATGAAATGTTGTAAGATGAATGCATTGAAAGTCAACCTGAAAATGCAATCTTGAATTATTTCAAGGCAAAATTCAAGCAAAAAATTCAAGGCAAAAGATAGAAAAAGTTGGTAGTTGGCGATATTTGATAAAAAGCTGTTAAGTAACGGAAACAAATCCAAGCCAAATAATCCTACAGTAATTGCAAATTTTAGCACTTGAGGTGACAGTTCTATTGACACTAACAACTGCTTGCAACCATAACATAATGCCTTTATCTTTTTATTGAGCAATTTGTGCAGACTTAAGAATGCAAACAGGTCTATATTCAACATTTCTGTGTTCTGCAGTAAAAATAGTGTCAATGTTTGCACTGGCAAGTAAAGGAAGTGAGAATATAAGCTCAGGAAGGAAATAAGTGAAAATTTGGGCAGCCTGTTTTTAACAGAAAGCATTGCAGACTGCAGACCACTGTTAGCCATTACTATGTGCTTAACCAACAGTGTGTACATTTGTGTTTTTCTGAGGTGAGATAAAGTTGAATTTGTCGTCACATCATGTACTTATGGTGCAGATTGGAAAATGTGAAATGACATTAGGCCAGTAATGCAGTTTAAATAATAGTGTTGTGTCAGGATCAGCTTTTTGTTGTAGACATGGTGAGCCAGCTTAGGCGCTTTGCACATTCTCAACTAGGTAAGTCAAATGAACAATTTATTTTGGTCCAATGTTTTTACAAATCACTAATGCTTTTGGGATGTTCAGTCAACCAGTTGAAATAACAAGTAAACACAGTACGGGTATTTTTAGAACAATATGAAACTTATCAAACTGAAAGGACTTTACAAAACGTCCCCGTTTAGTGGTGGCCTATGAGAAAAGTAAACAAAATGGTTTTTTTGTGATGCCTGTAATTATTTTTTTAATTCATATGTTTTGGCAGATTTTTGTTAAACTCNGATGAGGATGATGAAGATTACAAAGCAGAGGAGTCTGATGAGGAGGATCAGAATGAAGATGATGAAATAAGCAGTAGTGATGAAGATAGTGATGACAGTTACAATAACCCGGATCGGCTGTGGTGCATCTGCCAAAAACCCCATGATAACAGGTTTATGGGAAGTTTTTACCAGTCTTTTCTTATTTCCTAAAAAAGTTTCATTAGGTTGCTTTAAAACAATTTTCTTTTACCTTATCTTGTACCTCACCCTGAACACTAGGTGATTTGTAAATGCCAAAAAATGTTCTTAAATACCTGTGCTGTTCAGGTTAATTTTTTGTAGCATTTTTAATACAACAATACATTACGTTTTCATATGTTGGGCAACGTACTTACGTTATTTGTGCAGATTCATGATCTCTTGCGACAAGTGTGAGGAATGGTTTCATGGTGACTGTGTCGGAATTACTTTGCAACGCGGAAAGAAAATGGAAGAAAAAGGAGAAGAATATGTTTGTCCACAATGTGTCAAGGTAAAAGCAGATAATTTGTTCAGGTTTTATTTAAGAATATTTTTCCATTTTATGGCCAATAGCATATCATTCATGCTGTTAGTTTGAATTTAAAAAATCTGTTACATAGTTTAACAGTGTATCGAGCACACTTATGCTATGTTCTATTCGGTGTGATCGACAGCTCTCGCACATCAGTAGCAACTATATACGTCATATCTTTTCTAGCTCAAGCTATTGTGCATTTATTGCTTTGCCGCACTGAAGTCACTATCTTTCCATTTCAGAAACATGAGAAAAAACTAACATCCCAGAAACAAAAACCAACTGATCGAAGACATTCTAAAGAATACAAACAGGTGAGCATTATAGCACTTCCACAAATTGCCTTTCATAACATCAAATGCTTGTTTTAGACAACTCCCAAATCAGGCCCACTGAAAAGAAGCATTACGACAGAGGAGGCTAACAGACTCAAGGCATCGGGACGTAGTCTGAAAACATTCGCTCTGAAAGGACACATCCAAAGATCATCCAACAAACCAGGTATGGTTTTTTGGATCTCCTTCCACAAAGGGGACACATATTTTTTTAATCTGTTTTTTTCTGTCTAATGCAAGTTTGTTTCCACATTTTGGTCAAGAAGGAGTCATTTCAATTTTGTCAAATTTTTACACATGATAGATTGGTATCTGAAGTTGTGCACTGACAACTTTTTACCCCAATTCACCCATCAGTTGACACACAACCCGCCAAAATGTGAAATTTTGAAAACAGCAAATAGCAAGTCACCAGGAAGTTTAATTTGTTTCATTTTTATCCTCCATTGGCAGAACAATGCCTGAATGTGGTACACTTAGTCAAACGTTGAGCTACCTTCCCCTTTGCAGTTCCGTTGAATCATTTTTCATTGCTTTTTTAATTGGTGACTTTATTCTGGGTCAACCCATTGGATTCAGCAGGGCTGGTGCATCACCAATAAAGTAGTCAACACAAGCTACCAGGGCAGGATTAGTTGAGCCTCATTTTGCAAAAAAAGTGATTTTCTATGTTTTTGCATGAAATGTTGTAAGATGAATGCATTGAAAGTCAACCTGAAAATGCAATCTTGAATTATTTCAAGGCAAAATTCAAGCAAAAAATTCAAGGCAAAAGATAGAAAAAGTTGGTAGTTGGCGATATTTGATAAAAGCTGTTAAGTAAAGGAAACAAATCCAAGCCAAATAATCCTACAGTAATTGCAAATTTTAGCACTTGAGGTGATAGTTCTATTGACACTAACAACTGCTTGCAACCATAACATAATGCCTTTATCTTTTTATTGAGCAATTTGTGCAGACTTAAGAATGCAAACAGGTCTATATTCAACATTTCTGTGTTCTGCAGTAAAAATAGTGTCAATGTTTGCACTGGCAAGTAAAGGAAGTGAGAATATAAGCTCAGGAAGGAAATAAGTGAAAATTTGGGCAGCCTGTTTTTAACAGAAAGCATTGCAGACTGCAGACCACTGTTAGCCATTACTATGTGCTTAACCAACAGTGTGTACATTTGTGTTTTTCTGAGGTGAGATAAAGTTGAATTTGTCGTCACATCATGTACTTATGGTGCAGATTGGAAAATGTGAAATGACATTAGGCCAGTAATGCAGTTTAAATAATAGTGTTGTGTCAGGATCAGCTTTTTGTTGTAGACATGGTGAGCCAGCTTAGGCGCTTTGCACATTCTCAACTAGGTAAGTCAAATGAACAATTTATTTTGGTCCAATGTTTTTACAAATCACTAATGCTTTTGGGATGTTCAGTCAACCAGTTGAAATAACAAGTAAACACAGTACGGGTATTTTTAGAACAATATGAAACTTATCAAACTGAAAGGACTTTACAAAACGTCCCCGTTTAGTGGTGGCCTATGAGAAAAGTAAACAAAATGGTTTTTTTGTGATGCCTGTAATTATTTTTTTAATTCATATGTTTTGGCAGATTTTTGTTAAACTCCCACTGTCTAACATATTTTTTGCATAAATTTCATATTTTGGTTTAATTTTAGCTGATGGAGGTCCACAAAAGAAGAAAATGAAAGTCTTTGATGAAAAAGTTGCAAAAAAATCTGAGAAAGCAGCAGGGGTATGCTGTTTTTGATATTTTTTAGACTTTGTCAACAAAGATTGTTAACTCCTATATATTCTATCTTGTAAATGTATATGGTAGTGTGTAATTAGGTTGATTTGTTTTAAATAAATGTTAATTTCAAAAGCATCTTGCCACTTTGTTGACATTGGAGCATAGACAGTCACAGTGATGGCTGCCATCTTTACTAATACTACAACTTTTTTGTTTCATGTCCATAATAGGGTGCTACAGTTACGACTCCTGATGGCAAAGGCTCCCGCAAATGCATTGTATCGTCATGTGAAAACACAGCTCTATCCGGATCAGTTTACTGCAGTAACCAATGTATTTTGCGGCACGCTAAGGAGTCTTTGAAATCAATAGCCAAGGTGTGTGGTTCTTTTGTGTTGTAAAAATATAAATTCCCATCAATGTACAAACTAAGGAAGGAAAAAAATTATTTCTTAGAGGCTTATTGTGTACTTTGTGGGGTAAACATGATGCACAGATAAGTCTTCATCTGCAATTTATGTTTTACTTGCATATTTTTCATCTGCATCAGGAAAAGGAGCAAGGAATTGTTAAACAAAAGCTTTTGAAAAGAGAAAGCAATCCAAATACACAACACAGGTAAACGGAAAATTCCTAAAGTGTTGCGTCTTTTACAAATTGCAGTTTCTAAAATGGGCTATATAGTTAAACTTATTGTGGTGTTTGCTTTATGACTGTCAAACATTTTGGAGGTCATAAAACAGAAACAATCCTTTTTTTGGTTACAAAATTATCAGGCAAGCCTGATAAGCTACAGACAAAATTGTCTTCTCCATTAGGAAATTCTCTGTTCAAGTTGTAATAACAACCTTTCATATTTCACTTTAAATAAAATTCTACCTCAAAAGTGAAATGGTTATTGTATTTTGGCAGTTACATTAAAACAGCCGTGACACTAAAATAGCTATGCCTGAAAAGAGTATGTTGCACTAACCCCTCCATGCCCTGTTCTACACACTTATGCGACTACATAATAAACACAGAGACCAAAAAGACAGAGTGACAGTGCACTGCCGTCGAACGAACAAGATATTAATGGGAAACTCTGCCCCCTACCGGCGTGATCTTGCTGCTTTTCTCAAGGCCCACCCATCATATGAGGTAAAGTAGAGGTTATGTGGTGTAACTAGGATTTGCTGATCGGACTCGGTTGAATTTTAGAGCAAGTTAAATGTTATTTTTCTGCTACCTGCTAAGTTTGTGGGCTGTTTTTTCAAATTTAACATCAAGTCCTGGCAATTTTTGTTCAACTACTGCCGGAATTATTATTTTTTTTAATTTTCCAGAAGTGTTTAAAAGGGTGTGTAGTTTTAGACGGGATTTCCCGAACTACACATAGACTTTTTTGATCGTCTGTCTATTTTTGTCATTTCAAAGAGGTATTTATTACTTGATTTTAGAGACTGGGAATCCCAATTACCCACATTCAGAGTTAGGTCATGACTTTTTATACAGCTAAAATCTTAAAGGTACATATAGTTTTCGTTTCTATTTGAATAAGGAGGCGATGCTGCTGTTTTTGTATTTGTAGCAAAATTTCAACTTAGTTGCTCAGTTTAGTTCTGACAGCATGTGATTGTTAATGGACGACGATTCATAAAACATAATGATTTTATTCAAAAAACTAGAACGTAGTTTTAAAAGTCAAATAGAAGAAAAATGCAGAACAAAGCACATGAATTTTTGTCAAACACTGATGTGTACAGGCTGGAACTAAGGAAAATTGTCGGAAAAAAGTGCTTTTACCAATACAATAAACAGTAACACATAAACAAGTACACAACTGCGATNGTAAAGGAAGTGAGAATATAAGCTCAGGAAGGAAATAAGTGAAAATTTGGGCAGCCTGTTTTTAACAGAAAGCATTGCAGACTGCAGACCACTGTTAGACATTACTATGTGCTTAACCAACAGTGTGTACATTTGTGTTTTTCTGAGGTGAGATAAAGTTGAATTTGTCGTCACATCATGTACTTATGGTGCAGATTGGAAAATGTGAAATGACATTAGGCCAGTAATGCAGTTTAAATAATAGTGTTGTGTCAGGATCAGCTTTTTGTTGTAGACATGGTGAGCCAGCTTAGGCGCTTTGCACATTCTCAACTAGGTAAGTCAAATGAACAATTTATTTTGGTCCAATGTTTTTACAAATCACTAATGCTTTTGGGATGTTCAGTCAACCAGTTGAAATAACAAGTAAACACAGTACGGGTATTTTTAGAACAATATGAAACTTATCAAACTGAAAGGACTTTACAAAACGTCCCCGTTTAGTGGTGGCCTATGAGAAAAGTAAACAAAATGGTTTTTTTGTGATGCCTGTTATTATTTTTTTAATTCATATGTTTTGGCAGAATTTTGTTAAACTCCCACTGTCTAACATATTTTTTGCATAAATTTCATATTTTGGTTTAATTTTAGCTGATGGAGGTCCACAAAAGAAGAAAATGAAAGTCTTTGATGAAAAAGTTGCAAAAAAATCTGAGAAAGCAGCAGGGGTATGCTGTTTTTGATATTTTTTAGACTTTGTCAACAAAGATTGTTAACTCCTATATATTCTATCTTGTAAATGTATATGGTAGTGTGTAATTAGGTTGATTTGTTTTAAATAAATGTTAATTTCAAAAGCATCTTGCCACTTTGTTGACATTGGAGCATAGACAGTCACAGTGATGGCTGCCATCTTTACTAATACTACAACTTTTTTGTTTCATGTCCATAATAGGGTGCTACAGTTACGACTCCTGATGGCAAAGGCTCCCGCAAATGCATTGTATCGTCATGTGAAAACACAGCTCTATCCGGATCAGTTTACTGCAGTAACCAATGTATTTTGCGGCACGCTAAGGAGTCTTTGAAATCAATAGCCAAGGTGTGTGGTTCTTTTGTGTTGTAAAAATATAAATTCCCATCAATGTACAAACTAAGGAAGGAAAAAAATTATTTCTTAGAGGCTTATTGTGTACTTTGTGGGGTAAACATGATGCACAGATAAGTCTTCATCTGCAATTTATGTTTTACTTGCATATTTTTCATCTGCATCAGGAAAAGGAGCAAGGAATTGTTAGGAAAAGAGAAAGCAATCCAAATACACAACACAGGTAAACGGAAAATTCCTAAAGTGTTGCGTCTTTTACAAATTGCAGTTTCTAAAATGGGCTATATAGTTAAACTTATTGTGGTGTTTGCTTTATGACTGTCAAACATTTTGGAGGTCATAAAACAGAAACAATCCTTTTTTTGGTTACAAAATTATCAGGCAAGCCTGATAAGCTACAGACAAAATTGTCTTCTCCATTAGGAAATTCTCTGTTCAAGTTGTAATAACAACCTTTCATATTTCACTTTAAATAAAATTCTACCTCAAAAGTGAAATGGTTATTGTATTTTGGCAGTTACATTAAAACAGCCGTGACACTAAAATAGCTATGCCTGAAAAGAGTATGTTGCACTAACCCCTCCATGCCCTGTTCTACACACTTATGCGACTACATAATAAACACAGAGACCAAAAAGACAGAGTGACAGTGCACTGCCGTCGAACGAACAAGATATTAATGGGAAACTCTGCCCCCTACCGGCGTGATCTTGCTGCTTTTCTCAAGGCCCACCCATCATATGAGGTAAAGTAGAGGTTATGTGGTGTAACTAGGATTTGCTGATCGGACTCGGTTGAATTTTAGAGCAAGTTAAATGTTATTTTTCTGCTACCTGCTAAGTTTGTGGGCTGTTTTTCCAAATTTAACATCAAGTCCTGGCAATTTTTGTTCAACTACTGCGGGAATTATTATTTTTTTTCATTTTCCAGAAGTGTTTAAATGGGTGTGTAGTTTTAGACGGGATTTCCCGAACTACATATAGACTTTTTTGATCGTCTGTCTATTTTTGTCATTTCAAAGAGGTATTTATTACTTGATTTTAGAGACTGGAAATCCCAATTACCCACATTCAGAGTTAGGTCATGACCTTTTATACAGCTAAAATCTCAAAGGTACATATATTTTTCGTTTCTATTTGAATAAGGAGGCGATGCTGCTGTTTTTGTATTTGTAGCAAAATTTCAACTTAGTTGCTCAGTTTAGTTCTGACAGCATGTGAGTGTTAATGGACGACGATTCATAAAACATAATGTTTTTATTCAAAAAACTAGAACGTAGTTTTAAAACTCAAATAGAAGAAAAATGCAGAACAAAGCACGTGAATTTTTGTCAAACACTGATGTGTACAGGCTGGAACTAAGGAAAATTGTCGGAAAAAAGTGCTTTTACCAATACAATGAACAGTAACACATAAACAAGTACACAACTGCGATACGATAATAATCAACTTGTAAGTCTGTGAGTTGATAGTAGTGGCGTTTGATTTCAGTTCCAGACTGAAGGCCAAAGTGCCAGCATTTTGCATTGCTGTAACGCCATGAGATTAGAATAAATATTTTGTGCAGTGAAGTATGCGACAATGTAGAGAGGGCGCAGTTTCAACATTGATGCCATTACAAAAAGCTTATTACATTTTTGCTAAATAGTTAGTCTTTACAAATGTCCCATAAACGGGTAAGACACGTCATTCGCATTTTAACTACAGTTGTTATTGGAAAAAACGCAGAAATTTTTTTTTGCACTGATGATCAGCAAACACAAGAGCGCACCAACATATATTTACTACATACGAATCTTTTTATCATACTTAATACAAGTAGACTGGGCCTAATAATAGATAATTACTGTTTCGATATATAGTGAATATTAATTGAACTACAGTAGTGATATATAATTAAACAACTTTGTAATGCGGTTTTGTGTTGATTTTTTCGTCTTCGTTGGCAAAATGTCCACAAATGTGTTAAAAGCAACACAACACCACATTAATGACATCTAACAACAAGTGTCCGCCCTAAAACAGAACAACATTTTTTTCTACCCAACGCCCAACATTGTGGCATGACTTTTTCCACCGGTTTAATAAATCCGCTCCTCGTGCGCCACCCAGCGGTGTAGCGAGTAGGCAAGTTTGCCGTCGTTGCAGCCGCACCGGAAAATTCGTTCGCCGTGATTGCGAACCTCGCAGTTGTTTTTGCCCGCCCAAAACGTCACTCTCCTCTCGACGACGGCACTGTGCGCCTGACCAGCAAGGGGATTCCCCGACAGTCGGAGGCACAAAATTCTGTTGAAGACTTTTCTGTTGAAGAAAATAGTTGACGTTGTTGATTTGTCAGGCAGTTTTTGTTTTGCCCCAGGAACAGATCCCGTACCGCTAAGGGCCCTGGTCAAGAACTCCCGCCCTAAGCATAACCAACTCTGGCGTATTTAGCTCAAGTGTGTCTTTGAGTTAGCGTTGGTAGCAACGTTTAAATGTCCTTTAACCAAAAATGCCTACGGCTCTTTCTTACTTGCTAAGCGACTGGTGCTTCAGTATCGTTTCTGGGGTTTCCCCGTCTCCCACGTGACTGTCGCTCGCCCAATCACCGATGTCGAACTCATTCTTTTGGTTGAGACTCTCAGTAAAATAGTCGATGTTCTCCACTTCAAACTCGTTATCTCGTAGGTCGAGAAACTTCAGGTTCACGTTGCTGTAAATCGTGTTTGGTTGCCATGTGGTGAGCTGATTGCCACGTAAGTCTAGCGCCACCAAGCGACCGTTACCGTAGAACAGATCTTCCGGTAGGTGGGTGAGTTTGTTGTAGGCAAGAGAGAACAGCTGTGGAGAGGAAAGCAGTGTTGAAGATTAGAAAACTTAAACTTTTGGGCAGCATAAAATAATGGCGTTTCCTAAGCACACATTCTTATGAAATGAATGATCGTAATGAAATGAATTAACAGATATGAGCATATTGCGTAACGTATTTTTTTCCGTTTGGCGTTGGCATTGTTATTATTGAATAGAAGTATCTGTGATTTGTAGTGATGTTTTATAATTTCGTGCTTGGTTAAATACGTCAAACATTTTTTATACTTTTTGCTGTCAACTTTTGCATGGACAATATATGAAATTTGTATCAAAAATAGTGTAACGTCAAAACCAACACACCTGTAGGTTTCTCAGATTGGTTAAAGTCGATCTAGTGATTGTAGTTATTCTGTTGTGGCTTAAATCCAATGAGTGTAGGTTCCGAAGGCTCTGGAATGCTTGCGGATCAACCTGCAAAAGAGCGAGGTTGATATTTCTGAAAGAACTCTTTGATATCTGACTTCCAATAAGTCTTTTGGNTGAATTAACAGATATGAGCATATTGCGTAACGCATTTTTTTCCGTTTGGCGTTGGCATTGTTATCATTGAATAGAAGTATCTGTGATTTGTAGTGATGTTTTATAACTTCGCATGGACAAATATGAAATTTGTATCAAAAATAGTGTAACGTCAAAACCAACACACCTGCAGGTTTCTCAGATTGGTTAAAGTCGATCTAGTGATTGTAGTTATTCTGTTGTGGCTTAAATCCAATGAGTGTAGGTTCCGAAGGCTCTGAAATGCTTGCGGATCAACCTGTAAAAGAGCGAGGTTGATATTTCTGAAAGAACTCTTTGTTGTCTGACTTCCAATAAGTCTTTTGGAAGTATGCTGTTATTGTGAAGGTGACGGAGATTCCCGTAATATTGTGAACCAAAATGACTGCGATACTGACTGTCGGCAACTTGAAAAAGTTGTTTGTAAAATTACATAACTTTTTGCCAAGCATGAACACCGTAACCGCGCGTGAGTGTTTCATCTAGATACTAATTAAAACGCCTTTTTTTAATTTCGTGCCGCACAGCAGCTGCAAAAAGGCTCTGCTTACCACTGAAACCACGTTTTTCAGTTTGCGGGCGCTCCTAAGTGTTTTGGAAGCTCATTTAAATGTAAGCAAGTTTACAAGCGCAAAAATGGTGTGTTGGCTGTTCTCTGCTATAAGATCGGTTCTTGGCGCTGACGTTAAAATTGCCATGTTGTTGCGGTTAGCGTTGCTGGGTTATTTCAAAACTATCTGACGTGGGTGTGATACATGCGATATCATATCGACTTTTGCGCAGTTGTGGTCTCTATAAATGTTGCGACCTTTATCGTTTTATCGCAATGCCGAACGTAATTGTAGTCGAAGTCGAATTCGGCATGCTCCGACCAAAATTACCTAATTGCATTCTAATTTTTTGGGCCCCGGGCCCCAAAACCACGTCCTTTCAAATTTAAGATTATATGCCCTCTTATTGGGCGAAAATGCATCATCATTATGAGTCATCACAAATAGTTCTATGAGATAAAAAAAGTCAAACCCGTTCAAATATTTTCAAAAGAAGGTTTGAACGTCCCAAATCTTAGATCTCCTTAAATTAGGGCCGGACAATTATTATTTCTATGGGAAATAGAAAATATTTTGGAGGCCGTGCCAAAAGTCTTTGCTCAATTTTGCATGATATGAATTGCATTTCTAAAGCAAGCTGGAAAGAGTGTACATTGTGGCGTCTCAACTTGTTTTTACGGGATTTTTGAGCAGAAACGCGAGGTTTTCAATGAATTTGGAACAATTTCCACACACTGTGTTGTACTGCTTGCACTGTCCATGTTTCCCTGTTAATCAATAAACTTACCCGATTAATAAAGTTGTACGAAGCGTTAAAGCAATACAACTGGAAGTTGTTTCTAAGTGCCTGGCTGTCCAACGACCCGATTTGGTTGAACGACAGATCAAGTCGTCTCAGTGCTTGATTTCCGCTCAAGTCCAGTTCACTGATGCTTGTCATTCTGTTAATGAACATTGACTGATGTTACTTGACTTGTCAGCGTTAGAATTTCAATGTAGAATTTGCACCATCACAGATGCACTAAATGCCGACAACTGTCAGGATGATTAAATTAAAACTTCCACAATCAAAAGAGTTTGTCGCTATAAAAACTGCGTGAACTTTTCGTGGTTGTTTGCTACACGATATATTCTTGGATCAAATCGCTTAACTTTGTGTTGTGGAACGTACTGTTTTTCGGGACCTTTGCGCTATGTATAAATTTCTTTGAGACGATCGCGTCGTATGTAAATTAGCGTTTATATGCACGTTAAGAAAATATATTCACCCCATGACTTTGCGTAAGCCTATATTTTTGTAAAATATTTAATAGATTGCATATTATGCACAAAATGTAAATTGGTTTCGTTTCGATTCATAACGGTAGTTGCGGTTTTTATATCAAGCAAACTATGCGAATGCGTGGCAACTTAATTTGCATTCGAAAACCAGCGAATTGAATTTGCAAGCTATTTCGATAGCCACAGGATGGACTATTCTGGTAAAATATAAAGCATCTTTGCGTTGATGTGTGTTTTTTGTAGCAACCATATATGCTTCTGTATTTCAGTCAGTCAGCTTACTTGTTGCTGGACATTTCAAGAATTTTCAGGTGTTTGTTTTCGGTAAGATCCAGTGGTTGATTTTCACCCGTAAACATAATCAGGTTCCCACACAGATCCAGTTCAGTCAATTTTCTGTCGAGTAAAAAATACGTTTGTTAAAAACTTTTACTCTTCAACAAGGACTTGATTTGTTTCAACGTTTTATGTTTTTTGGCTCACACAACCGGTTAAATGCCTTGACACTTAGTAAAAGCCAAACGTTGTCGATCATTTCGACTGTTTATCCTACGTTAGGTGTGCGCAAGCTTTCCATTACCTAAATATGGCTATGTGGTCAATTTTTGCACACCCGTTCTGTGAAGTATGATTCATGTTTTCGGCGCACGTTGCTAGTGGACCCAAAGACCACTTTTATCAAATCGTCCCAAAGTGGCCCTTGTCTTCGAAGTTAAGCCGACAGCAACCTCTGCAGGGCTTTGCGAAAGTTGCGAACCAATAAATTCCCTGTTACGCTCACTAGCTGTCGAGATTACGTAACTTTCCATCTAAGCTACTTCAAAACGTTGCCACCCTATGCACTATGACGCAAAACGAACGTTGTGATCCAACACAAACAATTCCTGAATCGCTGCGTCATCAGTGAGTGACATCACGAACTTACTTGTTGCTTCTGAATGCTTGAGAGTCGACGTAGGTAATCTTGTTTGAGTGCAAATCAAGTTTGGTAAGCTTGTGCAAGTTGGCGAATGTCTCCTGGTAGATACGAGCGATGTTGTTGTCGGCTAAACTTAGGTAGGAAAGATCGTTGGATGCCCCAAACATGTTGTCCGGAATAAACCGAATCATGTTCCCGCTGTTGACAAAATCAAAGTTTAGTTGTTTGTAGTTCTTTAATTGTGTGCTTTCAAAGGAATTTATAAGTGAGCCACGAAATATTCGTTTTTGCAAAAGTAAGCCTGGTGGACTGCATGTGTGTATTCCAACGCTAAACGTTGAAGAATAAAATTCCTTTTACAACGTTTTGTGTTTTTACCCTGCAAATGTGCCGCATGCTGGAAAAGTTTAAATACTTCTATACAAATAAGTGCGATATTGTACACGCACCACGGCACATTGCATAGTCTTTTACTCTTTAGGCGTCAGCTGCTTGCATTCAACCATGGTGTGGGGATTTCAAACTCTTTAGGTTTTAGTTAACTGAAACATGTTTACTTCACTCGAAATTTTATATCGATTTCGGGAAGGGGAAATTGCCTGAATGTGTCGATATTGGGATCTCGAAAAAGGACAGACGTGTTAAACCAGTTATCGTTCTAATCTTGTTACATTTTATCGACTTTAACGATCTGTAGCCTGAAAGAAATTGTTGCCAAAGCGGAAAAACAAGTAGCTTGTCATCGATTTAATCTGATAAAACAGTGCCAAGCAGCGGAGAAGCATACCTTGGTTATTCCAGTGGCACAACCCATGACT
>QXVZ01015203.1:12206-24607 GCA_008931825.1 Phallusia fumigata | reverse complement strand
AAGCATCTGATCACTGCAATCTTGATTTGTCACAGGTGATTTGGAACGAGTGGCAAATGGAACATTGTTTAAAGTCGATCCAGATCGTGTTGTGGTGAAGCGAATAGTATTAAGTGGACATCCATTTAGAATTAACAAGCGAGCTGCGACTATCCGTTATATGTTCTTTAATCCTGGTAAATCTGTTGCTTTTTCATTGAAACCCACAGTTCTCTTCAAGCAAAAAAAAGGAGCAAAACTATTTTAAATGTCTAAAAATGTATTAATTGTGATGTGTAGGCAAGCAGGGTGGCTAATCAGGGTTATTGTTGTTTGTTGCAGATGATGTATTGTGGTTTAAACCAGTTGAACTTAGAACAAAATGGGGGCGCCGAGGTCACATCAAGGAACCACTGGGTACGTTGAAAAACTGGTTTTACTAAAAAACAAAGATATAAGCAGTACCACTGTTTTAGACAAAAACATTATGGAAGCAAAGTTGTAAGTTAATACACAGCATGGATTATTGCATCAATTTACGGACAACTCTAAAATACGCAATCCACGCAATCTACGCAATCTTTTCCAGTTCAAAGCATTTCAGGCAATTTGAGTACATTAGGCACACAGCCTGGTTTAGTTCAACCCTATCAGGTTAGGCACTTAGTATAGGAATATGATGCTCAGCAGGTCAGACACACATTCCATACAAAATAGACTGATCAATGCCATTCAGGCAAATTGAGGTGTTTAAGCCTGGTATAATTTAAAGCAATGTAGAATGCCCAAGTGTGCATAGCCTAGATTAGTTGCCCTGCTTAACTTTCAGATTGTGTTGAATTAAACCAGGCTGTGTGCCTCATCTACTCAACTTGGTTGGATTGCTTTAAATAAGAATAGATTGCGTGGATTGAGTATTTTAGAGTTGCCCATCAATTTACCAGTCAGCCCTTGTCAAATTGCAATTTTTCTTTCAGGTACACACGGCCATATGAAATGTATTTTTGATTCCCAACTCACGTCACAGGACACAGTGATGATGATGTTATATAAGAGGGTATTTCCCAAATGGTCTTACTGCCCTGTTACGCCCGAAACTGAGTCAGATGTTGCGATGGAGGAATCTTTTGATGAGGAATTGTTCACATGATGTTGTGGTGCAATAAAATCGAGACAAGTATTTTGTATCTGATTAGTCAGCAGCAATAGATCAAACTTCATGTGGTTGGCAGTTTTTTGAAATAATGCAGAAACGTTTTTCCAATAACTGAACTTCAGCATTCTTTTCACTCAGTGAAGCTATGACACTGAATCTNAAACGGCGCAAGTCATAATAATACTCTGCAAAAGATGAGCAGTGATGGTTTAAAAAATGCTGTTGAACCAACAGGATTGTCAGGGTGTACAACTCGTCGAACCATCTGTACAACCAACCAAATTTTTCCGGTGAATTTTGTGCCACAATCTGAAATTCGAAACTGCAGTTGAGCTTTGTGTTTGAGTTAAGGGTCCAAGTCAGTCAATAACAACTCTTAATTGTTGTAAGGGACCAGCATAAGCACCTACCTTAAATACATGCTTTAAAGCTGGTTTGATTGACAGGTCCAAGCTCTCTTGTGCCTTTACTTCAAATATGGAGGGGACACCTTTCTGTGAAGTCAGAGCAGTGGAAAGTGCTTCTGGTACGTCAACCATTATGTAGTATCTATTCTATGGGAAATGCCGAGGTTAGTCATGCGTGCAAGAAACACACGTGAGGTGACAGGCATTAAAGCGGAACCAATGTGTTTTCTCTGAAAACAATATAAATTATGTTACAATCAAATTTAAATGTAAACGTAAATTACAAATCGTCTTACTTTGTATTTTTAACGCTCAACAATCGTGTGCCTACATAAACAAACTAAATGCGATCGCTATCAAGAATGACAGTGCGAGACATTTAGTTACGCGTGTTGATTTTTGTTGCGTTCCGTGCCGTACCGCCATCCTTGATTGCTAACCGCGTTGTTACAATTATGACGTCACGAAACAAATGTTTGATTAAAACCGTCTTTGCATGAACCAAGGTGTGTTTAACGTGTTTTGAAGACGCGAATGGGCGCGTGTCACTTTCAGGACAGTAACAATCGTGCAAGTCGTGTTTAGGGATAAAATACTTGTACATCGACCCGCTACATGTTGCAAATTGCTATTAATCATTGGACCTCAAACTTCGTTGACCTGTGCTTCGAATTGACATGTAGTCCAACGCGTGCTGTTCTGCCATAAACGTAAATCGATGCAACATAATGAAAGTGTTTAACAAAGCAGAGCTTTTGCATGATAGTTGCCTATTCAGTAAAAAACTTTGTAGCACTTTTGTTGCATGCTTTAACATCAAGTGCCCCTTTAAGACAAACATGGAGTTTGAACCCCTTTTGTTGATAATCTGTATTCAACATTCTACCTTAGGCATGTTGGGGTCAATGAACTAGCATAACTTACCAGATAACATCACATTCCAATTTTTAGATTACTGTTTGCTGATGGTTTTCCCAAATTCTCTGCAATGTTTCATCAAAAACCTGCATAAAATTAGTACAAGCACTAACAAAAAACAAATGGGTGAGTCTCACCATATCTCCATTCCACATTGACTACATGCAATTCTAAAAGGACATATACTTACTATTTTACATTTGGTTCCATAGTTACTGAAACTTTTAATGACATGAATATTTCTGCAGGCAGAAATGCTCATACGAAGTTGTAGCTTATGTATTTTTTAAGATACCCCTACATGGTACTGTTTTCCAAACAGTAGCAAACAATTTTAATGCAAGAGCAGTTGATTGTAACAAGAAAACAAAATGACACAACACTGTAGACCAGTCTACAAACTTTAGGGGAAAGCCTTTGGATTGAACACAGCAATCAATGTACTGCAGTGGCATGTTTACATGCTAATGAACAGCAATAGTTAGGGACACAATGACTATTTAGGTACTGTTTAGTTTCACTTTTCTGTAAGGGTCCGTTTTGGAACTAATACATGTCGTTCTTTATAAAACAGCATGTAGCAATTTTGATGCAGCGATATAAACCTGGCAGCTTACACATTACGGAATACAAACAAGTTTGCTCTTGCCAAAAATTACCTATTACCCACATATTCGTTAAATCGGATATGACAATAGACACATACATCAAATTACTGTAAATTATTGTCATGTTACTTACCTATACTGTCGATTTACCTAGATACTCCCAAGAAACCGATCGCTGCCACAGAGGTAAGAAGCAAGTCGTCCTTGGAATGTTCTCGGAGTCGGAAGCGCGCGTTTATGTACTAACCTCACATCGGTTCAGTAAATATGCGGTATGGCGATAAAAGTTACTTGTCATACTTGCCAAATTGTATTAATTTTTAAAATTATGGCACGTATAATACATTTTCCTCAACCTTTAAGCCCTTTGCATTTGGTTCCTGTTTTGTGTCACATTGTATTATACACAAATAACTGCGTCCCTACGAAGACTACACGTGAGCTTTCCACAATACCATAAACATAGTTCTACACACATATATTTATTGTTTAAATACGTTATAGATTGCTAAGTATGCCTGCTGGCGGCAAAATTGACTTTTCGACATCCGCTTGATGGTAAAAGACAGCAGGTTTGGTCACAAAAATGTCGATTCATGATTGAAAACACACAAACACGTACAATGACGTCGCGTATAGATGAACGTTACAAAAATATGTCGAAATGTGAAAGTCAGTTTACATCGAGATGAACTCACAAAAGCAATTGCATGTAAAACATTTCTTGGTTGCAGTTTTATGTTTGTAAATTGATTTCACCTACATAAGTCGACAAACAACTTAGTTCAATGGGGAAATAACATAAATATTTCAACTTTTCTTAACTCGTTTTACTCCCCTAAAACGCCGTCAAATTGGTTTGTTTTAATTTCACACGAAATAGTGGAGATTTCTTTGGATTTATAATAACTTCTCGAAAAGCACACTGATTTTGACCAAACAATATAGCTCTTTTTACATGAGTGACCTGCAATTTAAGCAGTGGGTAATGAAATAGGACAAAATGAAAAAAAGGTTCACAAAATTCTGCGAGCAACTGATTTTCCTATAAGCAGCGACTTTATACGTTACCCAAATTGGCAAAAGGTTGGAATGACATGGGTAGTGCAACGACGTCATTTAGCTTCGCAGCACGGCGTCGATGCTCGTGTGGACCATCGGCAAAACGACGACCTGTCGGCACTTGTAAGCGATCTGGAAAAAGGAAACAAAACGAAATAATTCTCCTGCGAGAGATTACGGGTTCAAATTCCGCAAAATACGTCAAAGTTGCACTCCTTTTCTGCAAACTATAGACTAAACCCAACTAAAAGTATAACTGCCCGAGAACTTGGTATATAGTGCAAAATGTACTGGAAGTAACAGCAGCGATCGTTATAACGTTTGAAGAAATTTATTTTACTACACGCAAGTTTTTCTCTGGTCGATATGTTCCTGGTTAAGGTACTCTCAAGTCCGTGATTTGTGTTCATATGCTATACTGTANAAAAAGTCAGTTTATATCGAGATGAACTCACAAAAGCAATTGCATGTAAAACATTTCTTGGTTGCAGTTTTATGTTTGTAACTTGATTTCACCTACATAAGTCGACTAACAACTTAGTTCAATGGGGAAATAACATAAATATTTTAACTTTTCTTAACTCGTTTTACTCCCCTAAAACGCCGTCATATTGGTTTGTTTTAATTTCACGAAACGAAATAGTGGAGATTTCTTTGGATTAATAATAACTTCTCGAAAAGCACACTGATTTTGACCAACCGTATTAGCTCTTTTTACATGAGTGACCTGCAATTTAAGCAGTGGGTAATGAAATAGGACACAATGAAAAAAAGGTTCACAAAATTCTGCGAGCAATTGATTTTCCTATAAGCAGCGACTTACGTTACCCAAATTGGCAAAAGGTTGGAATGACGTTACATGTTGTTGTAATGACGTCACACATGGGTAGAGCAACGACGTCATTTAGCTTCGCAGCACGGCGTCGATGCTCGTGTGGACCATCGGCAAAACGACGACCTGTCGGCATTTGTATGCGATCTGGAAAAAGGAAACAAAACGAAATAACGTCAAAGTTTCACCCCTTTTCTGCAAACCATAGACTAAACCTAACTGAAAGAATAACTGCCAGAGAATTTGGTATATAGTGCAAAATGTACTGGAAGTAACAGAAGCGACTGTTATAACGTTTGCAGAAATTTATTTTACTACACGCAAGTTTTTCTCTGGTCTATATGTTCCTGGTTAAGCTACTCTCAAGTCCGTGATTAGTGTTCATATGCTATACTGTATTGGAATCGTTAAAAAATCGTCAGATATTTTAAGGCTGCATATCTAGCTGTTTAATAATAAAACATGCAGTTCAAACTACTAAACGTTTCAACAATAAACAAAAACTCTTCGGCAACTACGTCTTCCTTTTCTTTTTTCACAAACCGACCACTTACAGTGTATGTGTTGAAGGGGCTTCCAGGTGTAACCTTCAGCTCCATAAGAACCCACATCTCTCTGGGGAGCAACAACGACATGTAAACCATGTCTTTGCCCTCAACTGTCCGTTTGGCGATCATAAAAACGTTGTTCTGACGAAGTTTCGAAATAACGGCATCTATGGAAAATAAAATAAAGACATGGCGATAAAATGTTGTCAACGACTAGGTTTTGATGAACATAAAATCGTTGAACCGATATATAAAAGCGTTTTTTTGCGTACCGGTTAAAAATTTAGTGTGGAAAATTTAAATTGTTGCACTGTTGAGACTAAACTGACTAAAAAAACGTGCAAATCGTCTAGTTAAGAAAACAAGCCTGTTTTGTTCAATTGGAGGAGCGTCAGTATGAGATAAAAATCTGTTGCGGGATAGAATTCCATCATACGCTCGATTATTAGGTCCACCACGTAAACTCTTAATGGGCAACCTTATTTGGTATTCTGCCTCACAACTTCTACGTGTTTGAGCCGAGACATTTCTATCTGGTGTCAGGTTCAAACAAACAAAGCACAAATCTGGAACTGGTGTGTTTAAAACACATTAGCCCCGATTCATAAGGTTGATCTACACATAAACGACGTATCGCGTGGAGAATTAATGACGTGTAAAGTTACACACTAAGCGACGCAGAACATTACGTGACATACCTGTGTTAATGTTGGGGATATTTCCTAGACCTTCGAGAGAAAACGACTTCTCGTTGGTTGATGGAATATCTTTCCAAGTTGAGAGAAAGACTTTGCGATCTGCAAGAGATTAAATGTGCAAAAAAATAAAAACAACAAAACAAAACTATTGAAACCCACAAACCACTCCATATGAACGTTAAACAAATTTCTTCCAAATTTACGATGTTTATAGTATAGAGACAATAGTGCTAGGCTTTTTTTCTAAAACGAAAAGGTTTAAAAAACCGGCCTAGAGGCCCCAAACATATCTTTTGGCTTTTAGGAGTTCATATCCAAGTCAACCATCAGCATACCCTTATTTTGTAACTTTTTGTTCTAAAAAAGCCTTAGAAGTATAGTCTTATCTTCTATAAACATCGTAACTTGCAGCTTACCCATTTCCCCGGTTTCTAGGAAGAGCACGTGGACAGGAACCAAAGTTGAGAAGTAAAATACATCAATGTTGTTCTTGATCGCAACCTGATACATGGAAATGTGTTAAAACATTATGCGTTCGTAACAAAACAACGGAACAAATTCAAAGCACGGGCGTCATCTGGACAAAACAATTCGCCAATCACATCTGTTCGTAAGCAAGTGAATTAGTAATGTCCTCAAAAAATCGTATGTCCATTAATGTGGAAAAAAAAACAAAATTTAGACTGTATATGAGCTGTAGTAAAGTAATTAAAAGTCTTAGAGCCCGATGAAGTGTGGAAAATTCAAGTAAGGTGCAGATTTTAATCAAATAGTTTGGGTTGGCCTATTGCCAGTGTGTATTGTGTGGCAGTATGGCGATCGTCGCAGTTTTTACCTGTAGATTATTTGGTGGTTCCATCCTCTGCACCGGTCCGTTGGCGTTAAGTGGAAGTGAAACATCGAAGCTTTGGTTGGGATGAACAGTGGGAACGTTCAGTGCGATGTTGGGCGCTAATCCGAAACTAGACAAGTGAATAAAAAATATTTGGGACTGACCTTTAACAAAGAGTAAGTCTGTTTCGGACGTAAATTAAAAATGCAAAATAGGAGGGCTAGCAGCGGTGGCATTTCAAGAAACCGGTTCTACAAATCTTAAGGATCTTACTCCTTATCGCTCACAACCATTTGTTAATTGTTTTGCGAGAAATCTAGCAAACGTTTGGCCAACCTCCAAACTTCACCACAGGCTACAAGAATCAAACTAGCGCTACATTCCTGCCCATTTAGTCAGTTCACAGCAATTAAGGTCGGCAAAATGTTGTACCGAATGCGACCTTTGGGAAGAGAGACATCAACTGAGCTGATTACGGCCACCAAAAACAATCAGAAACGAAGAATGTGTCAGTAGGAATTCCAAGACAACGCATGTTTCCACGTTTAAAAAATATGTCGTAAACCTCAGGAATGCAAAACTGAACTAATTCTTACAATCCAATATCTTGACGTCATAAACAAACGCGTTGTGACGTCATAACCATCTAGTGCCGCGCGCAGCATGTGTGGCGATCCCCCGAGGCAACAGACTCCACAATATTTTCGGAAACAGTAAAATTCGTGCGACGCTGCCTACGAAAATTGTGACGCAATGATTTCATTAATCAATCA
This sequence comes from Phallusia fumigata, assembly GCA_008931825.1. NCBI lineage: Eukaryota > Metazoa > Chordata > Ascidiacea > Phlebobranchia > Ascidiidae > Phallusia > Phallusia fumigata. Next base: position 16,794 of record QXVZ01015203.1, on the reverse strand, counting down.
TAATGTGCGGGCAGGTGACGTCACCGAGGAGCAAGAATTTGCAAGAGAAAGAAGTTGTGGTAAGTTGATTTGAAGGAGAAAAAGTAAGTCAGCAAAACGAAAATTATGTCTTGAATTCCCAAAACTACCGTTTTGGTGCCATCATACAAAACTTTGCACCCGAAAGTTAAACAGACATGTATGAAATCTAATAATTTCATCATTGTGTCAAAAACAGCAAGTGACATCATACCATGACCACTGGTCAAACCCCAAATGTCCGCGTAAAACACGATGGCATCGGGACTTTTTCAACGATGAACGATAAACACGCGTTTAGCTGTGAAAGACGAAACCAATGATTGCCTTGGCTGAAATCAAATGGACAGCCGCTGTCTTTGTCCTGGAGATATTATTCTGACAGCAAGTTGTATTACCAAGATTTTATCATACATTTTAACAACAACATTTTTTCCTGAAACGGTGACGCTAATCACGGTTCAATTAAATGAAGTTGGTTTCATTATCTATACATAGGTGTGATATCACAACTCTCAATGCAAGCCATATTACATGTATTGGTTTTAAGCCAAAATAAAGGAATAGATTCTCAACCTGAAACATGGAAGTGTCACAACAGTATGCGTTACAAAAATTGTTACAAACGTTTTCCTTAAAAGGGTCAAACAAAACTTATTTCTGGTTGTTAAAGTGTGGCGTTACATTTTTACTACAACAACAAAACAAGGTAATGCTATCTATTGGCACACAATAGGTCAGTAGGAAATTTGCAAAATGATAGCCAAGATTACGGTGACTCATCACGTTGGTTTTTTTATTTCAGGAACAACCACAAGCCTGAAGCAAAAGTGCAAAATCAAATGTCGACACTTGTGGGTAACAGTGGGTGATGTCACATAGTAGATTTTAAAATGATGTTTATCTATTTGTTTCCGACTGGTATAAATATAAGTGAAAGTGTCATGTGGACATTCAAGATAAATATGATTTACAGATATGTAACTGAAAAGGAGACATGAATATGGTGTATGTAGCTTTTTTGAGTTCATTTCAACTAAGAGAATTCCTATGCAACTATTTTAATGATAAAAAATATTGTTTTAGATGATAGGTTAGAACCCCGAAAGACAAAAGAACTGAGGTTAGACGTGCAATTGAGGTTGAGACATAATAACATTGTAAATATTGTATCAGATTGAAACTAGTATAACCATGAATAATTTGGTCACTATATTGCTGCTGTTTTGTCTCATTGCTTTAACTGTAGGCAGCCATTTCAGAGGTTGGTTTATTTAAAAGTTTAAGTTGAAAATTGGTAAACAAATAATTTAAACTAAATTTTAAATTAATTCGTTTGTTATTTACATCTAAATTAAAAAACCCTACCTATTTTTTACCCAAATAAAAAGGCTAAATCACAACCAACTTGTGTGAAACATTTCAAAAATCACATTTTTTTGCAGGTAGAAAATGTCTTTGGACAATTTGCAACCAACAACGAGGCTTTTTACAATACCGAAGTGGTTCAGTCCAATTCTTTGCTAGACAGCGACATATAAGCAGTGGTACAAACAGGCCACAAACACTTGTGCTGCATTTTAAGAACATAAAGGTAAAAACAATATTTAAAATACCACTAAACAAAATGTATTTGTAAATTACTCCCAAATCTATTTGTTCATTTCTTTTCACAACTGATTTGTGTGTTTGTTTTGTTTGCTCAAAAAAGTTACAGGAAAGAATTATTTTTGTTGACAACTTCTTAAAAATGCACTGGCCCAAATGCTTGTTAAAAGTGACTTGCTTTATTAATAAAATGATTCAGCAACAACTTATGTCATTATCAGTAATACTTTTGAGTCTTGCTTCAAAANTTGAGCCTTGCTTCAGAAGTGATATAGTGTATAATATTTAAATTGTACAATTATCATGAGAATTTTGAACATATCTGTCAGGAGTGTTCTATGCAGAACGTATTTATTAGAAGCAAACTAAACAAAAAAGGTTCATTGTAATGTGGACTACATAAAGACAATAATAATTTAATCTAAATAAAACAATGTACACAATTTTTCAGGATGCCAGTGAAACCAACCCAATATTTATCCAACAATTTGGATTTCTACAAGCCTCAACCAAGAGAATTACAAACACTAATGAACATGTTTTCACATTCAAAAATGTGTACCAAGCAACAATCATTGCTGGTTTCTATGGAAACCAACAATATGATCTAGATTTCTATTGTAAGTAATATTTGAATATTTATTGGTTTGGGCAAAAAAGGTTTGTATTTAGCTGCAAGGTAAACACATTCCTCTAAATGTTCTGATTAATAATAAATGGTTTGTTTGACATTTTTCAGCACAATTTATCCTGCAAAAATTGTCACTATAATGATAATTGATTTAAAAAACCTAGTTGTTTTTAGTAAAAATTGTTTGCAGCTAAAATATTCACTAAATACATTTTCAATTTTCTGCAGTTGGATGCCATATTTTGCAAGGAAAAAATGTTACAACTGAAAAATCACTGAGACCAATACTGCGATCATGGCTCTCTACACCCACCTGCTGGTTTATTATACCCACAAACAACACTGAAGAGATGAAAAATTCTAATCTGCAATCTACGAGTGAAAACCAAAGTCCTTACTATCGACCATATCACCTAGACAACATGCATACAAATTTGGAAGTGGAACAAACCTATGTGACCTTGAGTAATATTGACCTCGTAAATAGATCACACATTCATGTCACAAACCTTTTTTCAGGTAAAAGTATGTTGAGCAAAATTACAGTTAATTCAAATTTTAAACGCAGTACACCGTAAAAATATACAAACTACTAACTTTTATGTTGCCTCAAAGTCTTAGGATACCAGTGATTTTTTTCGATGAGGAATTAAACATAAATGTGACTTAAGGGGGTAACCAACTGTTTATTGCCAACAATGGCACAAAAAGTGAAATTAAAATCCGATAAGCTATTTGCAAAAACAAACAAACAAATATTACCCACATTAAATTTGAATAACTGTTTTTAAAAACCATAAAATATTGTTTCAGGAGAACGAATACTTTCTGGAGCTGGAAAAGAAGATTTGTTGCTGACAATTGTCAATAAAAGTAACAGAAGCATAGAAATAAATGGAAAAACAACTAAGATTTTTTTGTTTGCTGATTATATGTGCTACCAAAACTGCCATAATAACAGCTTTACATTGGCAGCAGCATGTAAGTAACATCTGCATCACATTGAGCAAGTTTATTTAAGGAATAAAATTTTGTAAGGAATACACTTAATCATTTATACTTTTTTACAATAATTTGTATGTTTTTTTAGCATTGTGCGAAGCTGATCTGCAATGTGTTCAGGTAAATGAACAAAAATACATTTTATAAATAAATACATTAACATTAGCTTTTATGCTCTTTTTGATTTTGCTATTGAACTAATAACTGAGTTAGGTTTCAATAGTATAATGCTGACCTACATTTACAGAGGGAAAGAAAATGTCGCTTCAACGAGGAAAACACAGACTATAACTGTTCAACAGCTCTGCTGCCAACAGAACTCATGTTAGCCAGTAGTACACAAGATTTGTCAGGATCACAATGTGAAGCTTTCAATAAAGTACTTGCCAACATTTTACCAGCAGTAAGTTTTTTTCTCCAAAATACTTTTCTTGCTGTGCTTGTACATGTTTTGTCATTTAAAATGGTTTAAAATGGCATACACTCAATGTTGCATGAGACAAAATCGCTACTGTTTTTTTTATCCCAAAGCATTAAATTGTTTTTTTTAAATCACTTTTTAGGAATTCAGTGTTATGTAAATAATTTACTTTTGACAAACAATAGTTCCAACCTGCTCATTTAAGTTTGCCAATTGTACTCATAATCTGATAACAGGCAGAAAAAATTCATGAGGTTTTGTTTTGTGCCTTAGGGAAGAAACTGAAACTCACCTATTTTGTTTCAATGCTCTGGGCAAAAACTTTGCACCAAAAACATTAAGTTTTCAAGTACACACCAAAATACTGCAAATAACAAGACAAAAATAAAACACATAAAAACATATTTTTGCCTAAGGGTATATATACATAACATGACTGAACTGTAAAAAATGATAACCTCAATTTCAAGTGGCCACTTTAAGTTGGTACAAGAAAACAGATGACAATATTATTTAATATTTTCTATTTCAATGTATGCCTGGGGTACTTATTTACTTTCGTTAAATAAACTCATGGTCTAAAATAGAAAGCAGACAACAATTTATTCTCCATTATTTCAACAGCTAAATATTCAACTCCGAAGTCCCGAAGTTCAACAACGCAATCTACTGGCAACTTGTAAAGATTACTATGGATACTGCAGCAGGAAAGTTTGCAACAGAGGTAAGAGAATAAATTTGTGAAATAGCAATAAGAATTAGACCATTTGTGTATTTGCAAAGTATTATCTGGGTAATAAAGAACAACTTAGAAAAAGTGTTTTAACTTTTCACACTATTTAGTAAAATTTGGACCAACCACAAATAAACTGTTTTTAGGGTATTGGGGACATAAAAATTCATCTAAG
>QXVZ01015203.1:0-11945 GCA_008931825.1 Phallusia fumigata | reverse complement strand
AGGAGAACGAATACTTTCTGGAGCTGGAAAAGAAGATTTGTTGCTGACAATTGTCAATAAAAGTAACAGAAGCATAGAAATAAATGGAAAAACAACTAAGATTTTTTTGTTTGCTGATTATATGTGCTACCAAAACTGCCATAATAACAGCTTTACATTGGCAGCAGCATGTAAGTAACATCTGCATCACATTGAGCAAGTTTATTTAAGGAATAAAATTTTGTAAGGAATACACTTAATCATTTATACTTTTTTACAATAATTTGTATGTTTTTTTAGCATTGTGCGAAGCTGATCTGCAATGTGTTCAGGTAAATGAACAAAAATACATTTTATAAATAAATACATTAACATTAGCTTTTATGCTCTTTTTGATTTTGCTATTGAACTAATAACTGAGTTAGGTTTCAATAGTATAATGCTGACCTACATTTACAGAGGGAAAGAAAATGTCGCTTCAACGAGGAAAACACAGACTATAACTGTTCAACAGCTCTGCTGCCAACAGAACTCATGTTAGCCAGTAGTACACAAGATTTGTCAGGATCACAATGTGAAGCTTTCAATAACGTACTTGCCAACATTTTACCAGCAGTAAGTTTTTTTCTCCAAAATACTTTTCTTGCTGTGCTTGTACATGTTTTGTCATTTAAAATGGTTTAAAATGGCATACACTCAATGTTGCATGAGACAAAATCGCTACTGTTTTTTTTATCCCAAAGCATTAAATTGTTTTTTTTAAATCACTTTTTAGGAATTCAGTGTTATGTAAATAATTTACTTTTGACAAACAATAGTTCCAACCTGCTCATTTAAGTTTGCCAATTGTACTCATAATCTGATAACAGGCAGAAAAAATTCATGAGGTTTTGTTTTGTGCCTTAGGGAAGAAACTGAAACTCACCTATTTTGTTTCAATGCTCTGGGCAAAAACTTTGCACCAAAAACATTAAGTTTTCAAGTACACACCAAAATACTGCAAATAACAAGACAAAAATAAAACACATAAAAACATATTTTTGCCTAAGGGTATATATACATAACATGACTTAACTGTAAAAAATGATAACCTCAATTTCAAGTGGCCACTTTAAGTTGGTACAAGAAAACAGATGACAATATTATTTAATATTTTCTATTTCAATGTATGCCTGGGGTACTTATTTGCTTTAGTTAAATAAACTCATGGTCTAAAATAGAAAGCAGACAACAATTTATTCTCCATTATTCCAACAGCTAAATATTCAACTCCGAAGTCCCGAAGTTCAACAACGCAATCTACTGGCAACTTGTAAAGATTACTATGGATACTGCAGCAGGAAAGTTTGCAACAGAGGTAAGAGAATAAATTTGTGAAATAGCAATAAGAATTAGACCATTTGTGTATTTGCAAAGTATTATCTGGGTAATAAAGAACAACTTAGAAAAAGTGTTTTAACTTTTCACACTATTTAGTAAAATTTGGACCAACCACAAATAAACTGTTTTTAGGGTATTGGGGACATAAAAATTCATCTAAGTGTTTACTCTCTTTTGTAGATGGATGTTTCAAAATTTGTTTTCTGATCACAACTGTTTGGAAACTCTGCCATCTTCTCTCAGTCCCATTTGTATGAAACTATCAGACATGTCATCTCACCAATTAACATGATATGATCTCAACAACCTGCTGCCAAACCCATCTGAATCACCGCTAGTACAAGATGATGATGAAGCGTGATAAAAATATTATGAAATGTTTGGAAGTGCTTGTTAAAAGTGATTTGAACGATTTCTGTGATGATTTATCAACTAATGTCTGTTTTTTATGCGTCATTTCAAGTGATTACTATTTTTGCATTTTTAAAAAAACGATTTTAAAGCGGAATTAAACTGTTAATGTGTTAAAATTACACTGGTTACAATGAATAAACATGAATCTGTTAAGGTAAATTTAAAAACAGTTCTTTTTTTATTGTTCTTTTTCCAATATGGTATTCAAGATGGTTGCATTTTTAAAAAAATTGTATTTAGTTATTACGGCACAATAAACAAATAATAAACTACATCATGTTTAACCAACAAAAGTATTTTCATAAATATCCCACTACTTGTAACAAATGGTTTTAAAGTTTAGATAATTTCACTAAGGTCAGTTGACATGACACATGTCAATGAGGTCAGATACACTAATCAGAATTAAGTTTACCAAATCTCTCAAAATGTAAGTGCAGATTAACACAGGTGAGGAATTTTAGTCGGGATTAGTAACTTCAACATTTTAATGAGACATCGTGTTGGCAATTATTAACAGGTGGCAACTTCAAACCACACCTTTAATAAAAAATTCGTCGAAACCACGATTCCCACTTGTATGTTTTGATTACTTTCGGCATGACACGGCCTCGAGCCAAGAACCAACTTTTGTACAACGTTGCACATTTTGTAGGGCTCAAAGTGTGGATTAGCATAAAAATGTTTTTGCAACTATCCAAAAGCTGCTAAATATACATCTACTGTTGTGAAAACAATTTTTTGCAAGGATTAAGTGAGTCAGTATGAATAATTGGAAAATATTTATTTTGGTTTGAACATAGTTTTGTTTTGGAACATTGCCTCAAGCCGCCAGTGACATTTGCAAAAAGTTGTGATTTTTTAGAGGCTTAAAAGATATTTTTGCAGGGATTGAATTTGAGTCAGCACACTTATTTGGAAGTTAATATTCTTGTAAAGCTTATATTCTTGGCAGCATGGCCTCAAGCAACAGATGGCAGTTACAAAATGCGTCTTTAGGATCCACAGACATAAACGTCTTAATTTTGTATAGATCAGTAGAATGCAAGATAGCAATAAAAGAAGATTTTTTGAAATAAAAAGGCCTGTTTTAAAAGACAGTTTGAGATTATATGCAGTCCCGACTGTTTGGACAAAGTATTCCATTTGTGCACAACTTGCAAAAACAGATAGGATAGGAAAGGTAAAGTAGATATGATAGAGCAACAAACACATGCTTATCTAGCATGTGTTAGTACTCGATCTATTAACCCACCTTTATTTTATGTAATTACAGGTTCAGTAGCAAGTTGTAATCATATGTTGGTATACACAATGCAGTATTTGTTACAGTTAGCATTTATGATGTTGGCAATCTTCACATTGCAAGCATTTGCAGGTAATTTTGGGTCAATGAATAATTTAAATTGCCAAGTTAAAAAGTGAATTCGAAAATAAATGCCTTGAACTACCAGAATTCATGTTAATTTGTAGGCAAGTTTTGACAAATGTTTTATCAAAACTTTAGTCACAAAAGTTTTACCAAATACAAAAAATTTTTTTTATTTTAAAATAAATGCCCAATTTTTTAAAAACATAACTGGCACAGTCCCTATTTAGAGGAAAACTGATAAATACCTAATAACAACAAAAACATTAGAATATGTATATATAATTGCCAGAACTTTATGTTTAGCTGATTGTCANAGTTTTGTTTTGGAACATTGCCTCAAGCCGCCAGTGACATTTGCAAAAAGTTGTGATTTTTTAGAGGCTTAAAAGATATTTTTGCAGGGATTGAATTTGTGTCAGCACACTTATTTGGAAGTTAATATTCTTGTAAAGCTTATATTCTTGGCAGCATGGCCTCAAGCAACAGATGGCAGTTACAAAATGCGTCTTTAGGATCCACAGACATAAACGTCTTAATTTTGTATAGATCAGTAAAATGCAAGATAGCAATAAAAGAAGATTTTTTGAAATAAAAAGGCCTGTTTTAAAAGACAGTTTGAGATTATATGCAGTCCCAACTGTTTGGACAAAGTATTTCATTTGTGCACAACTTGCAAAAACAGATGATAGGAAAGGCAAAGTAGATACGATAGAGCAACAAACACATGAATGTGTTAGTACTCGATGTATTCCTTTATTTTTTTGAGTAATTACAGGTTCAGTAGCGAGTTGTAATCATCTGTTGGTATACACAATGCAGTATTTGTTACAGTTAGCATTTATGATGTTGGCAATCCTCACATTGCAAGCATTTGCAGGTAATTTTGGGTCAATGAATAATTTAAATTGCCAAGTTAAAAAGTGAATTTCAAAACAAATGCCTTGATATACCAGAATTCATGTTAATTTGTAGGCAAGTTTTGACAAATGTTTTATCAAAACTTCAGTCACAAAAGTTTTACCAAATACAAAAATGTTTTTTTTTATTTTAAATAAATGCCCAATTTTTTAAAAACATAGCTGGCACAGTCCTTATTTAATGAAAACTGATAATTACTTAATAACAACAAAAACATTAGAATATGTATGTATAAATGCCAGAACTTTATGTTTAGCTGATTGTCAAAGTGGACGTATATGTTCCGGAGAAGTAGGAATTATAACAGTAGACTCACTTACCCACCCAGGAGGAACAAGTGGAAAAACTTGGTACATAAAAGCAACCAACAATGACCTTGTGCTTGTGTTTAAGGTCAGTAACAAATTTGTTGTACAAGTTCCAGAGTAAACTTAAAAATATGTGCCTTTTACAAGCTAGGTTGACAAAACAAAAACGACAAACATTAAAGATCTGTTTGGATTTTCCTTCAGTTTTCTCTACCTGCAGTTATGTAGTACTTTTAACAACATTGTTGGGGCTCATTACAAATTAGTCTATGTCAGGTACTGTTTAAAAAAATTAAGATTGCTACATTCCTGTTGTGTTTGGCAACACATTTAACCTAACTTTCCTTTCTCTTTCAGAACTTTAGCAGCCCTGGGAAGAACGTTACAGTCTACACCTATCCAATATTACCAAACACTCTCGTTTCAAAAAAGTTGAAAGGAAATTTGGGCAACTTTGAATTGTATTTCAAAGATGTTTACGGTGTTGTTATTTATGCACCAACATATTACTATGTCAAATTTCATCTTACGTACTACAGTAAGTCTTTGCATAGTTTATTTCAGCCATATTTGCAAAACACATAATTTGCCTTACCCAAACAAACTGACACAATATCATAATGTGTGTCCAATATACACCAATGCTAATGAAGTGTTTACGTCAACTGGATATACCCAGTACTACAACAAACAAACTTGCATTTAACACTTTCACTTGCAGGTTTGTGCAACATCATGACAAACATAAACAGTCGAGTGTCCCAAACATTATACAACCAGAGGTTGTATTGTTGGGTTATCCAACCAGGTTTATCAATGAAGAAAATATACATCAAGTTTAGAAATCCACTGTTCGGCAAAACAATCACTGTGAGTGAAATATGTGGTTTCTCTAACCTGTTACCTTCAGGCAGTTTCAGACAAAAATGTTGAATCCTGGCACTACATTTTGGAACATAATTAAGTTTTAAGTTGCAGATTTTCCACACACAAAAATGTGGAATCAAATTAAAATGTGAATTATATGCTTGCGCATGTGGTATAATGCCTATTGCAGGCCTGGCGTACTATGATGGAACCAAATTATGTTGATGAAATTTTACAACACTAGAGTAGTTTGTTTCATGATGATAACAAAACTGTAAACAATGATAAATGTGTCAATATTTTTTTATCTTACTTGAGTGCCTCTACCCAACCAACATCCAAAGCACTTTAACTAAAGTATGCCACTATTACTAGAAGCAACTTTTATATATATCACAGCAGTTTTAAAATAAGTGACATATTTTCAGCTTAGCGACCTTCACAGTTCTAAGAAACTGATGAATTTACAAACAACAACAGGAAAATCGGAAACAATCTCTATAGAAACCAACACAACAATGTCAATCATGATCACAGCAGAAACAATAACCAACTCTCCTATAGACTTTTCATACTACAGTAAGTTGTTTGTTTTCATCAGTTTCATAAATTAAGTTATTGTAAAAAAAATTATGTGTCATAATTACAGACAGTCTTAGTAAAATTCCACTATGCTGAAAAATGCCCCCCAAAAAATATTTTTCTTGTTTTCAGCTATGTCAGCGGGAGATATGTCTTGCCAACAGGTAAAACAAATGAAAAATAACTTTCCAAATTTATTGATAAAATTAATTACAAATTGTCAAATTACCAGCTTTTGAGAAAAAATAGTGTTAAGTTTTGTTATTGTAATACTGTTTCAAAATTAATTATTGCAACAATTAATATCTATATTTTGCAGAGAGCATTAGTTTGTCAGGAACAACAGCGTTTCATCTTTGATTTAACTTGTGAACCTTGTCAGGCATTTGATGAAATGCTTCAAGCAGAGTATGAAATACAGGTAAAAAACAGGTTTAAACAATAAATAATTATGGACACATATTGTTTTTACTCGGTAGATTTCGATGAAACTTTTTCAGTGTGTAGGTATAATCATGTGGTTGTACCATCTGTTTTGTTTGACTCCATAGCCCCCTAAGCCACCCTTCTAGTTTTGCAAGATTACACTGAAAACCTACATTTTTATGCTAAATAAAAAAAAACATGTCGAATATAATTTAACAAGTAATAAATTACCAACAAATCATACACAAACCACTTTAAGAAAAATATTAAAAAGTGGAATTCCACCATCTTTCAAAATAGAAGCAAACATTTGTGCCCGCTGTTGGAACACAACTTGTGCATACAATTATTATGTGATAACAACATAAAAGTAAAGTACTTTGTGTTTTTAAGCTTCACAACATACAACCTTATTTGTCAAAAAATTTATCCACTCACACAGAATTGTTGATTGTTGTCAAACTAACCTATTTCATTTCAGCATGCCATGACATAACAACAATTTCCATGGCTGCCTCACATTTGTTTACAATACAAAACTTGCATTTAAACTGGCAAAACATTTTTTAGAACGAGAAGATACCCTACAATCCTGCAGTTTTGGTAAATTTGTCAGGAACAGGGACTCCGGGTGGTGTGATTGGACGTGGACTAAACTCAACCCCGCAGCCCAACACATGGGCTCAATATCTGGCCAGACTTAACCTGGCTGCAAAGTACTGTTTGCAGAATAAATTCTTTTGTTACTGCCCGAGAAACACAGATTATGAGAGGTTTTGTGATGAGGACCTTTTATGTGAAAGCAGTAAGTACATTCCAGTTTTTTTTTTATTTGCTTTTATATCGGCTTTCCATTTACTTAAACAGACCACAGCCAAATCTAACATCAAACATTAAAAAATTGGGTTCTAATGAGTTATAAATGCTTGTTCCATACAATTTAAATACTAAAAAACATCCGCATTCAGTGCAACTGAACAAAATCTACCCTTTTAATTTTCAACAAGTTTGTTTAAATATTTAAATATTAACCTGTTTATCATTTCTAGATTAATTTTTTTTGTTTATTTTTTTTATTGACTATGAAAAATGACTGTAATTCAAAATTTGTTTCACAATTCAGCACAAGGATGTGTTCGAGCCTGCATCTATGCGAAAGTTGTCTACTGCGTGAAATCGATCTTTCTACAAGCAACTTTACAGTTGTAAAACTCTAATTTCCAACAGACACTTTCTGTTTGAAAAAACCAAAAACAAATGTAATAGAGTAGGTATTGTGTGAATATCAGTACATAATATCCATAAAATAAAAAACTTTTAATGGCAAAGAGAAAAATTCAGCTTTTCATGTTTATTCAATTTTTCTGTTTTGAAATGAATGTGTGAAGTTGTACTTTTAATGTGCGCTTATTGCATTTGTTATGTGAGTACTCTTCACTTGGTTAAATGCTCATCGAGTTAACTATGTCCTGAAAGTGTACTCTCTATATTATGACTATAGTTTGGTAACTGTTTTTCATATTCATGCCAGGAGTGCTTTGACCTAATTGTGGGTTGTACAAACTGTATTTTTGTCCACTGTTTTTTTGGTTATTTTAATTGATGTAAAAACAGCAAACTGTTTGAAATAATTGCAAGTTGTAAAATCCCATGCTGTGTGACTCATTGTAATATAATTCATGTTGTGTAAATTTTATTGTAAAGCATGGCAAAAATAGCAATATTGGAGGTTGGTGTCGACCGGCTCCACTAAACAGGTGCCCAAGGCTGTAATAATCTGTGAGTCATCAAAGACGAGAAATAAAACCTGAGATGGGGTTTGGAAAACTCAATTGCTGATTCAATTGGCAATATAGCCCACTTACAAGCAGCTTGCACATTTAGCTCAGCAAATTTAGAATTTAAAGTGTTTTCAAAAGGATACTTTGTAAATGAGGTAAAAATTTAGGCATACAAATTAGCAAAGATAAGGAACAACATTTATAGCCTTGAAAGTGACAAGAAACTGCTAAAAAGCTAGTTTAAATACGGAAGCATATGTTAAAAAAACATCTTGATAACCTTAGCCTGTTTATGGTTAACACTTTGCTAATTAAACCAACCCAGTCATTTATTCAGATCAAACATCTACAAAACAGGTTGATCATAGTTTGCAAACCTAATTTGTAAAATTTTGCTCCATTGAGAGTTCTAGTGATTTTGTTACAAAAACTAAATGCTTGGTACCACTGACTAAAGCTATTGCCCGAAACAATTTGTCTACCACTGCAAAAAAACACACTTGTATAATAATTGTTTAGTCTTGAAATGTTATGAATATAACAACTGAGTCAAAAAGTTAGAGCAAAATTGCCTAATAAGTCAAGGTTTGGACCTTGGGCTTATGGAGAACAGAGTTTACTGATTGATGACGTGACATTTCTGACTATAGTCGTAGATTTCACATCATGATAGCAATCAATCGAGCGTCACTAACAAAACAATGCCCTGAGGCGGAGACCAATATAGTAACGTTTAAAAACGTTGCAAACTTTATTAAAAGTGAAACTTTTTTGTATCGATCACATCAGTTTGGTATAAAAGCCACAAAATATCAATACTGTTGAGGAACATCAGAGCCTGGGTTGCTTGCATTTGTATTTAGCTGATGTCATAAACTTTTTGATTGTCATGTACATGAGTCAGCAAGAAAACTTGCTTGCAATGCATATTGTAGAGGAATTGTGGAAGACAAAGAAGTTTTTAATGCAGAAGAAAAATTTGTCTCAGAAAGAAAAGAAAAAAACTTTGTGAAGGGAAAGATACAGACAACTTTAAACTTGTATTGTTGCTATATTTTGTGTTTTCTTGCAAGAAAACAATTTAAAATAAGAAAACGAAAAAGCTTGTTTTCAAATCAACATATTTTCACTGATTTATTATGGCTTTTTAGGCATCAAGTAGTTTTAAAAACATTTAGTACAAACTTTTGGTAAATATGCATGTCCATATACTGGTTGTTAGTTTAATATTTGCTGGTATCTTTCACTCGTCGAAAGCAGGTAAGAAAATTAAACAAAACAAAAATATGTTAACAAAAATATTCTACTTTAAAAAAAAAGGTTTATGGCATTTATCTAAAGAATCTTTAAATTTTTAGACAAACTAGAAAGAGGCAAAAAAGGTCTTTGAACACCTTCTACAAATTTCTGCTTTAATTTATGCTGAAATTGCCAGCCAGCAATGTTTCAGTACTGAACCCTGATCCAGTGACTTAAGATTTAAATTGAGCTTGAATTGTCTAAACCTAGTAACCACTTGTCGGACATGAAATATTCAAATATATGTGAGGGGAATAGTAGCTTCCAATGTGCAACCTTTAAAACTCTATTTTCCACAACAGAATGTCCTCCTTATACGATGTGTACAAGGAGTATGGATACAATCACTCAAATTCCCCAAACAGTGACAATGTTTGAAAAGCACATGTCATGGGGCCGGACCTGGCACATTGTGATTCCACAAGGTTTCAATAGTGTCATGCTATCCTTCAAGGTACAGCAGCAAAGTAAAGCAGTAGTTGTGTAAAAGTATCTACAAAAGGTAGTTTAATATTCATGTTGTTTAGATTTTTGAGACAATACGAGGCAAATTGGCAAAATTTTGAGACACAATATTATCAGTTAGGCAATCAGTAATTAACTGACTTTTACATTGATCTAATGTTTTTCCAGGATTTCTTTGCACCAGTTCCAATTCAAGTAAGCCCCTACCGCAACTCAGTACCATATGCAAGGGAGTTTTACGATGGAGACAAAGATTTTGAGCTTTATTATGAAAATGTCAACATGATTTACATTTTTGTCCCTACACGACTCCACATGAATCAACTACCAAAGTTCATCCTTAACTACTATAGTAAGTTGTGGTAGCTGTCCATACAAAATGAAATATTCATTTGATGCATTATATTATGTGTGATTTAAATAATATTTAAAATATATTCGGGGCATTTAAAATTAACATCAAAAAACATTTTTATCAATTTTATGTTGACTTTGCCACAAACCACAATGCAATAATTTAATCAATAAGACGGGAAGTCGTTTTGAAGAAAAAAAGGAATATTTTATTTTTAGCTGGATGCAAAACATATGAACCTGACAACTTTGTAATAAACTCAACCGCTCCATCAGCACTTTCTACAAATTGTTGGATTGTAAAACCATCAACAGTTACAAAACAAGCTCATGTCAGTTTATTGCAACAAGCATTTGACCACCAGGTCACAGTAAGTGAACTTGTTAAGGATTGGGCATGTTGTGTTTATTTTCATTCTTACCCAACTTCAAAACAAATTCAAACATTATAAACCCAGTTAGTATTTAAAACCAAATTTTCGTGTGAATTATAGAAACATTTTTGCTTTTTTAGATCACTAACATTCAAAGTCAAAAAATGATTTTGAATTCAGAAAACACAACCAAACAAGTTTATGCTTCTTTCGAAATGGATTCAACAACCACCTTGCTTATTCAATCATCTTCCACAATGAAAAAGATTAAACCAGAATTTTTGCTATCCTTTCATGGTAAGAAATAATTACAATAATAAAGTATTATTAATTTGAGTGTGACAAACTTCTTGGTTTGCAGCATGCACGCCCCTGTACCAGACCTGGATTTGGAAAAAAAATTACATTTATTTTTACAATAACACTTGTATGTTGATTTTTAGTGGGTTGTTCTGTACTGTCTAACAGTGAAGGATTTGTTAATGTTACAAGTGATCCCAACAATGTTAAACACAAATGCTGGATAATTGAACCCAATAGTCAAACCCAAAGTATTTACTTTAATTGGAGAAATGTTCAGATCGAAACTGGACAAGATATTCAGGTGACTTTTTTTCATTCTTACCTGTCAACGACCACCATAAATTGCGATAATTACACTTTGAATAAAAACTATACTACAAAATAATTGAAAATTAACATAACTCTTACAAAAACAACTAAACCAATAGTATTTTTATTAAAGATCAACGAACTATACTCTGCTAAACCAAGGATGGTGTTAGAAAATTCAACACAAGATCTGGCACAGGACATCAAAACTGACAAAGCTCTTATCATAAAAAGCACAGCAAACAACTTTACTCTTCATTATTACAGTAAGCAAAATTGGTTAAAGCTCAGTACATCAACTAAATCACAGATTTTTTTCACAGATTTATTTCAAGATTAAGTTAAGTGGATACAGCATGGCCACTGTATTTTCCTAAACTGCTTAGTCACAGGGTAATAAAAGAACAAAACATTAAAACTTACTAACAAATTATATACTTTTTATTATTTCTACAGTGGATTGTTCTGTATTATCTGAGAATCAAGGAATTCTAAATGTACAGATGGGTGGAACCAAGTGTTGGATTGTAAAACCAAATTCTAACTTCCAGAAAATTTACCTCAGTTGGTGGAATGTCAACTTACAACCAGGAGAAGAAATTCAGGTAAAAACAAACTTACCAAATTTGGCAACTTTGTTGTACCAGTTAATAAAAAACATAAAAAATGGCAACAAGTTTTTGACCCAATTTGAACACAACAAACCTGGATATTGCAAATTTACAAAGAAAACTGTGATTCTATGACAGATTTCAAACCTATATTCTTTCTCTGGTGGAATGAAAATGACCAATTCAACAAAACATTTGACACA
>QXVZ01015200.1:0-23031 GCA_008931825.1 Phallusia fumigata | reverse complement strand
GACAAGAAATGAATAAATCACCTCGACAACACAAAGGTGTGTAGTATTTTATGAGCCCCAAAGAACAGCCTTACAACAGACTTTTTATAGGAATTACCTAATGCTTGTAAGTGTAACACAATGCTTTTCAGTTCAGATCAAATCTCCACCCAAGAAGGGAGAGTACTGGTACCTTGACGACCATCTCAAACCAAAAGCACCATCCCCAGAGGTAAGACCACAGATTTTATGTCTTTAAGGCTAGGCCTTGTATTAAAAAGCTTCCTTTTGCAATGTTTCTCAATCGTGTTTGCTATTACTGCAGCTTGTTATGAAATTATCTGTTTATTGATCACACGTCAACATCCAATTCTTGATTTTGTTGCCCCTTAGAACAAAAACTGAAAAAGCTTTACCAGGTGTAAGTAATTTTATCTCCAAATATTGCCGCAGAAATACTACACTACATGATTTAATGAAAAATATATATAAAGGGGACTTACTATTAGGTTTAGTTCGGTGAACCAAGAGGTCTTGGCTTGGAAANCCCTTAGAACAAAAACTGAAAAAGCTTTACCAGGTGTAAGTAATTTTATCTCCAAATATTGCCGCAGAAATACTACACTACATGATTTAATGAAAAATATATATAAAGGGGACTTACTATTAGGTTTAGTTCGGTGAACCAAGAGGTCTTGGCTTGGAAAATGTTCAACAAAAATGTTGTCCAATAACTTCAGGTCTCTGTCTTTTAGCCTGAAGAAACTGGATATACAATTGATGAACTGGCACAAATGCAAGCTGAAAACACTAGCCAACCTTATACTGGACTTCATGGTGCAAGAAAAAGTGCAGCGGTGTGTATTAAATGTCTTGTTGTCATAACATCTAAATCTGGACTCAAAATACATTAAGCTAATTTAAAAAAATGCAATTGGTAACTGTTGTTTGTAATTGTATTTGGCAAAAAGAGCAATTGCATTTACCAAGTTTTGTCAGTATAACATACAAAAATTTGAAATAATATTTGTCACCTTCCACACTACTGGCAATCATCTGCAACTATCCACATTTCATACACAATAGGAGGATGACTTGGCCAAAAAGCAGAAAGAGGAAATAATGGAGCAAGTTTTGGTTGACCAACTTTCACGTCATGTGATAAGCGATGTAGAACAAGATCGAGATCCAGCACGACAAAACCCAGCTGATCCATCCTCCATGTATAACACTGCCCCTATTCGATTCAGATCGAGACGTCTTCATGACACCAAGTAAGATAGCACAGAGGTTTTAGCAACAAGATTGTTGAGTGGTTAGAAATGTTTTTTTAGTGTTTTCCTAACGCATGAAACTTTGGTGGCCTTGTCTACAGCATTATTTTTAGCAACCTATCTCAATTTGCAGACCAAATCAAGGCCTTATTAGGCTGTAGTGATCTCCTTACGAAACATTAATTCATGCATGCGCACAAATGAAGTTTAACACAGTGAATCAAAGCTTTGTTTCACCCATAAAGTACAATTTCTCATTACTGCATAAAGGGGCCGGGTGGTTTTGCTTGTCCAGCCAGAGGTTGCCAACCCCTGGCTATAGGATTGAATCAAACCTAAAAGCTAAAATTTTTATGTTCTGATTTGTCATCCTTTAAAGGTGTGTCATATCCTAATTATATCTGTTCCCAATCTTACTTGATAAATTTACAGGGTCAGTACAGCGGGCGCCGCTACAGAGTCAAAGTTAAAAGATCGAATCACATTTGGAGCCAGACTGTTGACCAGAAACGGTCGAGACGCGCTGAGAGATTTGTTTGGGTTTTATTTTCACACTGATCAGACTCTCACTGTGTATGAGTACAGGATTTTTGGCAAGAAGTGAGTGATTGTTATGTTCACAAAAAATCATAGGAGGTTGCATGCTAACAATTTAAATATCTTGGCTGTATACAATAACTCTACATTGTATGTAACCGAACTTAACCTCACTTTGGCAGCAATAACAAAGCACTCCCAGTTATTGAGCGTGGAAAGTACAGCCACGTAACAGGAAGAAGGAAGGGAAAGAAATACGGTGCAGAAGATATTCAGGTTGGAAAAAACCTAAGCTTCAATACTGCAAACCAGCCAAGCCTACCAGACACAATGAAGAGAAGGTTTGTGAGCTTGAATGCATTGTGACCCTTGACCCTTTCGGTAGTTAGTTCTTAACATATTTTACATTATATTGCCGGGGAAAATGGTTGCATTGATTTTTTGAACAATGTTACTCAAGCTTTTTGGTCCAGACAATACTTGTGACCAAACAGGTAATAAAACCTACAACTTTTTTCACAAAGACATTTAAACAGTTTATGTAATCCTAGAGCAAAACTGCCAATTCTTTAAACCCTCAGTCTGGGATTCAATCTAAAATCATGATTTTCAATTTTCCATGTGATAAAGCAGCTCTTCAGTTTATCCGTAACTTCCCTCCCTTGCAGTCCTTCCATTCTTTTCCGAATATACGAGACAAGTTCTTCTTCATCCTCCGCCTCTGCTGGTTGGGACATCCCCTCTAGTGACAGAGACGGAGGATCAGACACTGCTCTGGAGAGGAGAGACAGGAAGATCACCAGTGAAGTACAAAGTAAGTAGACTAGTTGGGTTCAGTTTAAACAAACCGATCAAAACTTTCTGTGTGTAAATGCACTGCGATCACAAAAAACGTATTTTTCCGTTTATTATTTAGGATAATGATAATGTATAATTCAAAATTTATGTAGTATTTAATTCGATAAATTAGATGAAAAACATTAGTAGGCAAATGAAGCGATATTTTTTCGTGTTTAATACCTCATCATAGGGTGTACTCGCTTTAAATACCTTCTTTGTGAACAGGTTATATTTCGTGGTTCACAATGTTGTTTTTCGCAGGGTTTGTTCGAAACAAGTTGCAGGATCGAAGTGTCAGTGTCTTGGTGGGAATGGGAAGAATGTTTCGCTCATTGGATACAAGCGGTGATGGGCTTCTTAGTAAGGATGAGCTCTACGCCGCCTTGCAAGAATTTGATATTCGCTTGCCAAACCAAGTAAATTGTGTAACTTTAGTAAACTAAACGGCAGTAGATAACGCAAAAAGCTATTACATTGATTAATTGTATCGAAAACGAACGAACAGTTCCACATGCCGTTCATTGTTACCTTTTTAAAATGTCGTTCAAGTTTTGTTAAGTTCTGGAATTCTTCTCTAAAGACTGGTGACGTTATGACAATTGATCGTCAAGATTATGATTGGATCAAAATCAAAATTATTCGGCCGGGTCCGATAAAAAAACACAGTTAAAGATCCGACTATTTTTGTGTTGCAAGGTCCGAAATATAGGCAACTCCACCCGTTAAATACCTCGTATATATTTTTCGAACTTACACGATGCCACATACAGTTTACGACCACTTTTTTAGTTCGGTCTCCAGTTGGCCGAAGAATTAGAGCTGACTTTACACGTACACCGAATGTGGGTTTGCCTGGAGGTCCCAACCAACAAATAGCCGCTATCGCTATCGCTATGCTAAGCCATGTCTTAAGATGGCGCGCAGCTCATGCCCGTGCATAACTTTGCATAGAGTTTCTTCTGCCGCGCTATCTGATCTGCTGTTGAAGCATGTATCTTTTCCGAATTTTAAAGTCAGATTTTATTTTTCGGTTTATCCAACAGGATTTCGAGGCTGTTTGGCGAGTGGTGGATGAGAACAACGACGGAGCAATCGACTACGGCGAATTCATGCGCGCATTTATTGGTACGTCACACTCTCTATGACGTCACATTCGTGTCAACTAAATTACCTATTTCACTTTTGTTACGTCACAGGCGAAATGAACGAAGTGCGCAAACAGATTGTTCGCAAGGTTTTTAAGAAGCTCGATCCGCACAAATCGGGTTTCGCCAACCTCCTCGATCTGCAAAAACTTTACAGCGCAAAACGTCATCCGCTAGTGGTCGCAGGTGAGTCGAAATATACTTTAAATTTTAAACTCGTGCTTTTCGCGGCTTGTCAAAACCAACTTGTTGCCTTCTAAGGTAACTACACCCAAGCCGAGATGGAAGAGCAATTTGTGACGTCAGTTGCTGACGTCACCGGGTCACGTGACGGGCGTATATCGTACTTGGAGTTTGTGGATTATTACGAGGGGCTGAGTCTTGCGATGAGGAGCGACGACGATTTTGTGAACATGATGAGAAACTGTTGGGGGGTATGAGGGGAAAGACCCTTAGGCGGTTATATAAAATCGTGGGTGCAGGGCTGGGGCGCCGAGTCAGAGATGATAATGTGACGCCATGCTTTTGTGACGTTATAAAGGATGTTTCTTGCACGATACACGTCCGACATCTTCAGGAAATTTTAAACTCTCCTAAGATTCTAGAATTTACTAGTGAATCATAATTTTTCATTGTTTTTGGGCTCCTAAAATCTCTTAGCCATGACAGTCATGGTAATTTTTATTCTATTATTAAATCGCTCTGCACTTTCGCTTTTTTTATTCGCTTGTTGTCCAGCAACAGAAGAATATCGCATTCATCATTCTAGTGCATGTTTTCTTTTGATGTAGTTAGTTCTACACCTTTTTAAAAATTTGCCGCCATGAAACTTTCGCTCGATTTTTCCGCAGTTAACGCTTGCTGCACAGATATAATCTAACTTTAAAGAAAGCAGAAAGTTGTGGCTTTTTGAGCAAGTTTCAAGTACATGGACGTGAGGGGAAATCCCTCTTTGGACTTTCCCTTAGTGGAACTGTGAATCGTATCAATAAATTACCGGTCATATCAAGGTAGGCAGGGATAAAGATGGTGTGGTCAGCTATGTGTAAGTGCGTACTGGAATTCGACCTCAAGCGCCAACCGCTTTACTCGTATGTAATTGAACGTAATGTCTAGAAATTTGGTGAGATAAAGGTGAGTTTCAACTTTTAACCACTCACGTGCAGAAAGAGGTCAACTCAAAGTCGAGTGAATTAAACATGTAATCATTTCTAAAAGTTTTTAGCCCAACGTATGTAATAACAACACGTTTTAAACGAGAAAACAAGAAACTAGACAATACTATGGGTCGACGTCAGACGAATGAGAAAGAAAGTTAAAACAAAACAACAAGAATCGCAACTTTTTTACTTGATCAAAAGATAAAACGCTCCAGCATTTTTGCATTCACGTTAGTTTTTTTGACTTCAATGATTTAAAAGCCAAGGTTGATGTTGTACATCTAAAAACACACAGTAAGTCTAAACAAACCGGCGAAGAAGTAAAAAGCAGTCGCCAAACATCACTGTAGTTAGTTGCTGTTTGTTACAGAATATTAGTGTTTGTGTGCGCGTGTCATATGTTACAATTGTATGTACTTTTCATGCACAGCTGAAACGTTATATTTCTACTCATTCCCTTTAATTGCTACCATATATATTAAAAAACTCGCGGAACATCGGATAAACATGTACAGCACTTGTTACGTATATTGCACAAGTTGTGACGTCACGCGGTGACGAAGTGCTCATTTGGCATCTGTGATGCTTAAAGTAAAAGTGGCAGTTATTACGGCTTCGTTCCTCTAGGTTTGATTTAACTTTTTTACCGGCGTAAATGTTGCTTAATATTGTCGTACCATGATAATAATTGTCATTCAAAGCACTTTCCGTTCCATTATACTTTGCTGTTTTCTTCGAGATTTTTCACAATAACATTCTAGTCATGACAGTAAAAGCGTATGCCAATAGCACCTCCCCTTTGCGTGATGTTAGCTGCTTTAGCACCCAAAACAAGGTTGACCTTACTAGTCCGACAGTTTCGCTGTGCCACGAAAGTTCTTTCAAACCAAGGGCACATTCCGTTCATTTCGGCGTACCCTCTCCCTGTGATTTTGTAATTTGTTCTACTTATTCGTTGCATCATAAACAACAATTTCGTCGGAAGTCAAAGTCCTTTGGGCTGGTGACGTATTCGAGTATATGACGTCATCGCTGTCGTCATCAATTTCGCTATTGTTCGTGAACGCTTGGTAACCGGTTGACCTTGTCGCTCCGTTCAGCAGGCGATCGCTTTCATCGTAATTATTTGACGGGAAAAACTGCGTCGTTTCCTCGCCGACGGTTTGTGTTGTGTTGTTTTCGTCGTCGTTGTCTCGGCGCATACAACGACGAAATCTACGTAAATTACAACAAATGAGTCTGCAAATGTAACAAGCATAAGTCTGATACATATGCAGTCTATAAACAACTTGATTTGCACTTTCGTAATGGACAATATTATTGTTTGGTATAAGTATCTAGATATAAAGGAGTTAAGGAATTAAAGGAACAAACAAAAGGGTTAGCAAAAAAATTGTACAAAAGTATGTGATATATTTGCAAAGTCATGGCATTTAAACATCACAATTTAGCATGAATTTATTTTGTTGGATATAACGTACAGCAACATTGCCAATACAAAATACCTAAATATGAAAGAAAAACACAAAAAATTAATTANGTTCGTGAACGCTTGGTAACCGGTTGACCTTGCCGCTCCGTTCAGCAGGCAATCGCTTTCATCATAATTATTTGACGGGAAAAACTGCGTCGTTTCCTCGCCGACAGTTTGTGTTGTGTTGTTTTCGTCGTCGTCGTTGCCTCGGCGCATACAACGACGAAATCTACACAAAATTGCCAAAAAATGAGTCTGCAAATGTAACAAACATAAGTTTTGATACATAAGCGGTCTATAAACTTGAATTGCACTTTTGGTAATGAACAGTCTTTACTGTTTGGCATAAGTTTCTAGATGAAAAGGAGTTATCGAACTGAAGCAACAAACAAAAGGTTTAGGATATCTGAAAATCTGTTGAACAAAAAATTATGCAAAAGTATGGGATTTAATTGCGAAGTCATGGCATGTAAAACATCACAGTTTGGTAAAAATTCGTTTTGTTGGATATAACATACAACAACATTGCCAATACGAAATACCTAAATATGAACGAAAAACACAAAAAATGAATTAAAAAAGCAGATGTTACACAATAATGGCCTACCCACAAAGCCGAACAATGATGTTTGTTGAAAGAAACTCTTCACCAGTCACACCATAAGAAATATGCCGCGAGCCTACTTCACGTTGCTGTCGTTGCTTTAAAACCGAATTGTAGGAAACTAGACAAATGCAGCACACCAGAATAATTCCCACTACTGCTACCAGCATCATTAACGGTGTAAGATTGAGGTGAGCAGCAAGGTTAACTGCAGTAGTGGTCAACACCACTGCTTTTTGTACAGGCTGCACTGTACTGGTTGTTAAGTTAAGGGATTCTGCGTTTCCAGCAGTCGCCATATTTGCTAAAAACTTGACAACAATACTACTGGATTATGAAATTCCTTCTGATGAGATTCGATTTTTAGGAAAACTGCCAATTTTATCAAAGGTAAGAAATTGTTAATACAATTTTGCCTGCAAAAACAGAAAAGTAATTGGATATTGGCAAAATAGCACTAAACAGCCATAATTGAGTGACCCTCTTAACCTACCTTTACTTTCTTTTCGTATTCTGTTATGTGAGCGATATTTAAAACTGCTTGTATTTTAAATAACTGCTGCTGCTGCCTTTTTACCTCTGAAGGCAAAATGCGCGCAAAGTGTCACTGTGTAAACGTAGAATTTACAAATCAAGATAAAACCCGCATTCCCAGCGGTAAAACGTTTAGGCTAAACTGCTTTTAAAACAGTTGGTGGACGCAGTTTTTTGGTAGAGGCCTAGAATTGAGCTAAACACAATGGAACGCTCATTACCTATCATGGACCAGCGAAGATTTCCCGAGAAACTCCATTTTACTGCGCACGATTTTGCTATAGCTTAGAAAAAAAACCATGCCCGAGCTTCGAAAAGGTCCCTGGTAGCTCTTTTGGTTTGTTCCCAATGCGGAATCAAACAAAGCATAACATTTTGTGCGAACTTTTTCTCACAACACGAAACACACAACGAAACTAATACAGGGTACAACCAACAAAGAAAATTTCACTTTTTTTTGTCCCACAAGGCAAAGAAAATCTTTGTTTTAAAGACACTCGCCAGTGCAACTGCAGCGCATTCAACCATTGACTAACAGTTGCCTTTTAATTTTTGCGCTTCAAAAGGTTTTAAAGTTGAGCGCAACGATTTCCGGCATAAACATTGTTTTGGTGCTGTTCTGTCGCCGTATTTGCTTTCCCCAA
This sequence comes from Phallusia fumigata, assembly GCA_008931825.1. NCBI lineage: Eukaryota > Metazoa > Chordata > Ascidiacea > Phlebobranchia > Ascidiidae > Phallusia > Phallusia fumigata. The sequence goes on along the minus strand of QXVZ01015200.1, from coordinate 14,840 downwards.
ACACAACAAACTGTACAATCAGGAAGAAGATACTAACGAAACGCGAGATGCGCCATTGTGACACAGTCGACCAGACTTGCTCACAGCTTCATGCACTTAAAACTTTAGGGAAATTGCCAAAACCAAAACAAGTTCAATTTGAAAGTGCTGTAAACTTCTGCACATACAAAACAACTCCACAGTTCTTTTGGTTTCTGCTAACATAACTACACGAATAAACCGCCTAATTCGTTCAAGTCATACGCGAAAGACCCCCTTCAACTGTTATTTGGCTGACTGGACCTCTACACGCTTAAACCTAATAGTATCAAATGTTATTTGCTATTACAAAATGCACTACTGCGTCACGGGCCTAAACTGATGTGAACTGTCATACAGTCTTGTAATTTAATACCCCTGCATTAGCACTCCAATAAGCTCAGTCTATTGCCAATTCAAGCCAATAGTTAGAGTTACTATTTTGATTTCTGCAACCAGCATATGGCACTTACGAGATTTAAATTGCCCAACTAAATTTAAGCTGCTATAAGACAATGGTGCTTGTAGCATAGACGGAACGCTCTCATTTGCCGAATCGTTAAAAAACGAGAAGCAGAAGATAAAAGCCTGTTTTAGCGTTATTCGCATGTCGTGCAAATACCCTGGAATCCTTGCACCTTAACCGACTTTCTGCTGGTGCTGGTATGAACAGGCTATGCCTAAAGCAACTGTTCGTTTATCCACGATTGTTGATACTCGTGTGTTCTGTTTAAACTGGATAACTGCGAGCGAAGAGCTGCGCGGACGTGACGCAAAGGACACCTCGCTGTGTGGGATTAATGATGAGCTTCCCCTCAGAAACTCTAGCATCTCTCATTTGCGACCGAGCTCGTGATTAATACGCAATAGAGGCAAAGTCGAAACCTTGTGACCTAAACACACATAGTAGCTGCCTAATTCACCATCACTGCCTTAGCAACGACTTACCCCTGGAATAACATTGCCTCCTTCTTAGAACTTCTGGGGAAACAGTATTGTTCGCGAAAACAGTGTATGTTGTATAAGCTTTAAAATAATACTCAATACCACTGAAATTTATGAAGACTGGAGTGGGTTTATTGCCACCGTTAAGTGATAATACTGTTTGGGCGCATTTTAACTGAAACACAGAAAAAAAGTAAAAATGAAGACCAATGCCGGAAATAGATGCATTCCGAACAACAAATGGGCAATTTGCCCGTATCAAAATATAATGCCAAAGAAGTACATGTTTCAGATTCCGAACGACAAATGAACGATTTGCCCGTTGGGCTTTTTAATTCGCCCTGTCAGATTTTGATGTGAGCGGGTGTGTTACACCGAATTCATTTTGATTACTTTCTTGGTTGCGTTTGCAGCTTCTGAACGTAACTCTTATTAGTTCATTGAAACGCCTATTTATATCTGATACTCGCAAGAACAGTCTGCAATTAACACCGTTGTCGCCCCTGAGCAATAAAGGTACATGCCCCACAGCGTGCTATTAAACTTCAACTTGGTTCATANCCCTCTCTGCATTCTTTATTACAGCTAGAAAGACATTTGATGCTGTGAGACGGCGTTTCAAATAGCTTTAAGCTTATTTTAGAACATGCTTTTGCTCGTATTTGTGGGAAAATTAACACGAGGGTCCAGGAGACGGGGATGCGAACTTTTTTCGCACAGTGTGCACATTGTGTTCGAATAAAAGGTACAGCTCGGTTGCGTTTCAGTTAATTGTTTTGTGAAACTCATGGCTGTTGCCCGCAGTTTTTCCACCAGCGAAAACCACTCTCCGGCAGTTTCGGGGCACTTGAACTTAATATGTTTGTTAGGGAAATTCGTTTCGGAGGTCAATACTATTAAGTCTTCGTATAGCGTTGTCTAACTCCAAGTTATTTACTTTATTAGTCGGCCACAAGCTAAACACTCACTCCTTTTTTGTGCCTAGAACGGGATATTTTACACAAAATTAACTTCCGAAAACCAGTTTTTTTAGATCGTCACATTTTGTTTGCTCTGCTTAAAGTAAGTTCAAATTTTCAGCGCCCAAATCTTGGTGTATCAAAATATGTGCAGTAAATAGATGTTTGCCATTAAAACTCTGGTTCTCCTTGCCGCACGTAAATAGTAGATGGACACGATCCTTGCAGGCCTTAAGACAGGGACCGGAACCTCACAACATTACGGACTTGGCTGAAACACGCGGTGGTCACATCACAAAAATAGCAATTGGTTGAATGTGTGGCAATTTTTATGAAAGTTATCCTTCATAATACGGTTGAATGTTAAATATAAATCGCCAATAGTGGCGAAGTGATCTTAAGGAAATGCTTATAAATAAACATTTAATGGTTTTAGCTTTTATTGCTATAAAAATTTGATGCGGGCCACATTAAATAAGTGGGCCGCAGGTTCACCAGCCCTGCCTAAGAGGTCACGCGGCCGATGGTCAGTTCCGATGCATTGTATATATTTTAGTGAACAATATACTTTGTTGTATAGCAGTGTATACTTGCGGGTGTTTGTACACAGACACAACATAAATGATGCAAAATGTACACAGACAACATGTGCAAAAGCCACGGCGCTGACATCTTACACAACTACAGAATATACATGTTATGATCAGGACACAAAAATGCAAGATGTGCAAATGCACAAGGACCAAATATGGAAGAGCATAACAGAGCATCTTAAATGAACAAATTTACATTTTGATTTTTGGTTGTTTGCATACAGGTTTATAGTGCGGAAAATACTTCTTATGCTTAACACCTACCTTTAAGTTTATTTAAAAATACTGTAATACACAAGTAATAACGGGTTTAGTTATTTTTTAAGGAAAATATGTTGTTTTGACCAAAAAAACATTGCAATATAAGCATATATATGTATGTATGTATATTTAAGTGTACAAATACAACATAAAAAACAATAAAACACAAATAAGTTATAAACTATTTCAATTTACACATCCATTTGTGACAATTTTCATAAAATACCATGTAATTGTAGCACCAAAGACTGGCATTGGAAATTTTACCAACATTTTTAATTATTAGCTTGTTTAAAAAATGCAAGCTACTATTTGACATACAACCTTATTTGAGTTGGTAATACCATATAAATGAACAAAAATATGATGTTTTACTATTTGAATAAGTTTTAAGGTATCAGAACAGCAGACATGGTTGGACAGGTTCATTATGTAATAGTGAAACAATAGGGAATTTAAAGCGACAGAAACTAATCGTGTTAGTTTATTTACTCAGCATGACAATGAATACAGATATTCGGCTTTTTTTAAACATGCGTTGCACTTGATGATATGCACAGTGAACATTATCACACATGGAAGTTTGCAACTGATGAAGACATATGAACAGCAAATAATGAACTGAACAGAAGACAAAGCAACGAGCACCAATTACAATTTTAACAACGACTGATAAAAACAATGGAAGACATTGTGGTTAAGGGTTGTATGAAGGAAAAATGTGATTTTTTAAGCGATGGGATGGTTTTACAGAATTTTCAAATGTTCCTGAATGGTGGCCTACTGTTAAACATCTACTAAGTAAGAGAAACATTTTTTTAAGCAACAGTTGAGGCAAAAGGTTTCAGAAATTCTGCTGGGTCCTTACGTGACAGCAAATTTTGTAGAAGGTGGTGCATGCTTTAACACCTTAAAGTACCGTACCATGTGGGGTTTATAACAGTAGACACAAGTGCTGGCAGCAACACCTGTACCCAGAAACAAAGCACTAAAAATACACAACAAATTCACCAAAGAAAAAACAATTTTTTACAAGGTGATTGTCAAAAATGTTACATCAATGATTGAAAACTACTGCTCTACTGGTAGTGTCTAATGTATAAACACACTACTAATGATAAGCTGATATATTTGATGTGTTGCTAACAGCAAGCAGATTAGGTTATATTTTGGAATTTCGCATTTGGCAGGCTGTACCTGATTGCACCAAAAAGATAAAAAATCCTGGGAGAAAATTGTCTTGTGTACTGCTTGGTAGATAAGGCCTTAGCAGAGTAACAGAAAACATTTTTTGTGGTTGAAAATATTTTGGGTAGACTTTGCACTTTTGCAAATGCATGATAACTACTTTATCTTGTGGTGCAGCAGCTGGTTGGCTCTTTTTCAGTCTCAACATAATCTTTAAGATTGAACTTGTTGTTAGGGTCCCTATGTGTTCCAATGTAGTCCGCAGCAGTCAGTGTTTTCTGGAATAGCTCCTTTGCAACGCCCATAAAAGCCACATCAACATTTGCACCAGTTTTTGCACTTGTTTCCAGAAACACGATGTTGTTTTCCTGTGCCAGTCTCTCACCGTCTCGATAAAGTACCTACAAAGCAAGGCGATTTCAATGGGCTATGTGTATACAGATTGCTACAAACATGGCTGTTTCTGTGATAAATACACAGAAAATAGTCATTTAAAACAACTTTGAAAGAAGTAAACATGTCAATGTATACTTTAAAAAACTTGATTGTTTCAAAACTTTTTAAAATCTGCAAAATGTTTTAAAAATCTTTGTACTCAAGATACAATAATTGTATGAGTTTAGTTGGGTTATACTTGATGTACTTAGTTAGTTTTGTTTTATTTCTTTTTATCACTATTTTATTAAACATCATAGTATTTAAAAAGTTGCATTGGTTTTGTTTTTTAAGGTGTTGACAATAGGTTTGATCAGACAAGGTTAAATTTGAAGCAAGTGTTGCGGAAATACTTCAAAAAGAATTGATGAAAATGGACNTTGACAACATAAGCAAATAACAAAATCATTGTACCTTAAAAGTAAGATCAAAATCGGTTGATGACCTGGACTTTGGAAGTCCATTGGTTCGGCTTCTTCCATTCATTGGTAACAGTCCTGTTGTTTTCTGTTTGGAGAATCATACATTAAAAGCTTTGTAACTTTTGCAATTGCACAGCAATCAAACCATCTTTTTAAACTAAGAACCACACCATGTTCTAAAAGAAAAATTGCTTTGTAAAATTGAAATCACGTCATAAGTTAAACAACGCTTTAGCAAAATCCTTTAAGCTTGGCGGCCTCTTTTACGCAAACACCAGTAGTCAGTTGCAAGGAAAAACGTTTAGGGCAAAAAACGTTTCCCCACAAAAGCTTGCTCTGACAAAAATGCAGAAAACGCAGAATGCTCAAAAGATCCGATTCCCTCTGACGTAGACACCACTATCAAATTAAACGTTACGGTTGACTGCGTTTTGCGCTTCGCTTGTTGCCAGGGCGCTAAACGTGCACAGGATTTTCTTTCCGTTATAGTGAAGATTGGGGATTTGTCAGAGTTTCGTCCGAAACATATTGCCGAAATGTGTCATTTCACTGATCTTTCGGCTATGGCCCAAACTTTTTGGATTTTTTTTTAATGTAAAGAGACCACAAACTTGTTCGGAGGTGACACGGTGATTTACGAGTTTATATGTCCCAATACTTTTTACTGTAATTAACTGCTATATTGTTTGTGTTGTGATTTAAAGATGAGCGACCGGTTTTCACGAAGTTTTTTTAGCCAAGATGAGCGACCTCAGATCAACCAGTACCTGTGAACTTTCTGACTACAATTCAAATTAGTTGGCATAAATACACAAAAGTGTTGGCACGCGAAGTCATTACCAAAGGGTTGCCAACCCCTTGAACATACAGACTACGTAGTCAGCCGTACGTAAACAAACCACGTATAATTTGAATCCGAGAAATCACCGCAGAACAGTATGACGGATAGAGACTTGGGTTCGGATGGCTGTAGCTGTCGTGGCACGACTTGGTACTGTGGCCGCTGCATAGCGAATCTGGTTGTGTTTTTCCTTAGCTTCTATGTTTCAAGGTGTTTCGGAGTGTCAAAAACGATATCACTTAATATAGGTGTTAAACAAAAACGATTTGGCAGTATACGAAATTCAGCACAAACCTTTAAAGGCTGGTTTGATGCATCACTTATTCTCCACATTTGCTCGTAATCCAAGCTACAAAATAACGCGAAATTGTTCGTGAGACAGTAGGTTTTATTCGCCCTCTAAACTTTGTCACATAGTAGATAAAAATACGAAACTAATGAGTTGTTTCAATTGAATTCTCTACAAACTCTGTGAACACGAATCGGCAAAAACAGTAAAATTGTGCAAATAGTTTTGCATTCACATTGAACGTATATCACACTTACAAGCAATTGATGGAGCTGTGGTCCCTTAAAGTAGTCGTTAACTTAGTTAACATCACACTTCAAATGCACAGTAAGCAATACCAAAACAATACACATCAACAATGCAATATACCTACTGACGTCAACCTAAATGCGGAATAGATAAGATATACTTCTTTGTTAAAATATTTTTTACTAGGAATACAAGATATTTCGAGTTTTAATCGGATTTGGCGGCATTTTTCTTGCGTTTCAAATAGGTCTGCTTGTAGAAGTTAAGAAATAAAAGAAACTGCGACACCATGTAAAAAATAGACATGATGTTGATCCAATCTGGAAAGTCGCAATCCACGCAGAAATTGATCAAGGAATGCGTAAAAATAATCACGAATTGCATCTGAAACAAAACAAGTCACAACTTTAGTCTGTGTAATGGGATGTTATAAGTTTTTTTGTCAAACCTTGTTGTTTACAAGCTCGGTTGCAGTTAACGAACGAGCTTCATTCATTGAACTGTGGCGACTTATATAGGCTAGTACTCTCCGATAAAACATTTAAACGGCTATAAAGGATCAAAGGCCAAAAACTGTTTTATGACGCCTTTATGTTGTCCAAGATTTGCGACAGTTTAGGCAAGAAGATAGTTTTAAAACCCACTTTGACATTGCAGGGCTGAAAAAAGCACACTTCTATATATTGAGTTCACTAAACGTGCTTACTCCTGTGCTTAAAGTGTCCTGGAAGGCTGACTTTACTGTTTTTTTACGTTTCGTATCTGTGTCCCTTAGTGCTTGCTTCACAAGAACTGACTGTGCCAAAACCTTAGGCAAAAGATGTGTTCGATAGGAGTTGTGTTTACCAGTTTGATCTATTTTGCCCCGTGGTTTTATAAACTTATTGTGTACTTACAAGTTGCATAGTAGTAAGGTATTTTTTCCACCACAGATGTTTTCTCACTTCGGGGCCGAGGGCAGACAGCAAGTAATACAAATACATTACAACGTGGATGGTAGAATTGCCAGCACAGATCATGAAAACTGAAAAAAAGTAAGATTACTATACTATTGTGTAAAGTTTTACGGTAAGTGCGGTGAAAAAGCGGTCAGACTTGACGTTTGTGTTCTCTTAGCGCCACCTAGCAGGCAATAGTTATCACAATCGTCAAACAGTGGAAATTAAGTTGAAAGATGTGGCTCAAATTTCGATAGCTTGTTCTAATTCGTAACAGGAAATGGCCAAAAAGAAATGCTGCGACCTTGAGGAAACCAATTTTTGACACAAATTACAGTCACATAAAAAACATTTAAAGTGCAAATTAAAAAAATAACGAAACATTACAATTTAATAAATATGGTTAAAATATATATCAATGGGCATTGATCTGTTTCAAACCAAAGTTCAACCAACATACTCGTGTTGAATTTGAAAAACAAAACAAATCTATTCGGTTTCTTTTAATGAACCTTGTCCGCCACCGACGTATTTAACGCCCAGCCACCCGTTGATGGGCATCGTAAGGTGATGGTAGACGTGTAGAAACGTCACTTGGCAGAATTTCTTGCGAAACACAAAGAACACAGTGTCCAACATCTCAACAAACTTTGTGATGTAGTAAATCCAAATTACTCGAGCCATCTGCTCAAGATATAATATGTTTAATTCAGATGTTGTTCATAATTTGCATCATTTAAAAGTTTTTTGAGCTCAAGTGTAAACATGGCTGTACTGTAAGTTGGTACAGCACGGTACGCAGCAAAAATCATCGGAAGTACGATACGGTGGTACGGTACGCTTTCGCAACCAGGCACGCACAAATCAATACGTACTGTACCGCTCTGTCATCCCTGCTGCAGAGGCATGTCGTATGCAGCGGACATTTAAGTTCCGCACGGTCTTTTACGAGAAATTATCACTGCACGATATGTACTTAGTATTTAGTCTGGCCCCGGTTTTAATTGTGGCTGCTATGACTCATAAATTCCGGATAATAATAATGTCCTGAAGCTCACAGCTGTGGCAGCTCATTAAAAAGATGTTGTGTATATGCCAACACAAGAAAATAGAAAAAAATTCTTTTCTAACAATAACTAAAATATCACTTACATCGAAGAACTTGAATGCTTACAGACCAGAGGCATTCTGATAATTTCGCTACGGTAGATATACAACGTAGCAACAAACAAGTCCAGAATAATCGTTTTAACATACTTACCCTTAACGCAAGGGGACTGTTGGAAAAGTCGACAGGCTCGCACACCATGCTGTAACCGGAAAGATACGCCACAGCAAGGCACTGAAAAACGAAAGCAATTTTGTGCATTCCGTTGCACTCCGAAATTTTTGATTTATTCATGAATACGAATACATAAATCGGTTCATTCGAATACAATTCGAATTGCTGGCGCTCGAAAACCACGTAAATATTCATGAATACGAATACAGCTAACCGAGTATTCGTAAAGTATTCGAATGCATGTAATGTGTATTCGACCCCGTGTCTGATTGCAAAAGGCCCCATTTGCATGCAATCTTGTTTTGGTCGAATTTCATGAGACAACACGTTTTTTAAACTTAAGTGAAATTTTTTTCCAATACACAGGTGATATGAGTTTTACCTCGGAAAACATTATTTACCTCGTAAACTGTATAAGCAGACACTAACACTAACACAAAGTTGTAGACCATCATAGCTTTCTTTAACTCCATGGCCGGACGCTTCTCCATAAACTTTTTGCAGTTCACACAAAACCACAAATAAACTGCCAACACCATCGCCACACTCCATGGTCCTTCCACCATAAACCAGTCCTTCGTACGCTCGTCTGCAAAAAACAGTTTTGTTGGTGCGTTTTGCCTTTACTTTTTACAGTCTGTTAGCTTTCGGCCTCCTTTTTGTAGTGGGCGGGGTAGCATCTGATTATGTCATGTCGTGCCAATAAAGTAGGCCTTTATATTATGTTCTGCACTTCTGTTGGGACAGTTTTACTTATTCGAGGAAGCTGGTAACTTTATTTTGAAAACCGCCGAAAAAGATGGCTGGGTGGGTTTGCGGTACGTTTTTGATCTCGCGGTAAGCAGCGGGGCACTTGAATCAGCCCAAGGCAGGTCTCATTGTGAGCATAAGGGCGGACTCATTGTGAGCATAACGCATTCAGACGTTGTTCCACCCCCGAGGATAAAAATTGAAACAAAACAACAAACGAACTGAACAAGGTCAATGTCGCTTAAGTTTCTTGACTTTTACGTACCTGGTTTACGATCGTTAAAGTCTTGTATCAGATACTTCACTGTGTTCCACATGATGCCAAATGAGACTTTAATACCTAAAAAAGTAAAACGTATTTCAGTTATGTCAATATCTACAAACAAATTAAAAAAAAAAACAGAAACACAAGACGCATACTTAAAAAGATGTTTAATTAAAAACAAAACTGCCAGAGATATTTTATGTTGTAAATACATTGCAATGCAATTCACTCTGACATCATTGGTGCGTGATTGTGACAACAGCGGATGTTAAATGTTTGCAATAAAATGTATTCACAGTATGCAATTGTTCTGACCGTTATGTATTTAATTAATGTCAAAAATAATACACAGATAACTTTCTGCTTTGCATCTTGCTATGAAAAGCGGTTTTGCACAAAAGGTTTCGTGTCTAAGCATAAATCAAAGGATCCTGGCGGTTTAATCAGTTGGTATTCATTCCGATTTTTTCTAATTTTGCTAACGACATTAAATCACGGTTTTCTGGCTCTCTAAGGTGTGTGTAGCTTAATGGGTACAGCTTTCTGTTAAATAACGTTTTCGACTTCGAGTCACGTAGGAACGCTTCGAGTCACCTATGAAGGATAACTTTTCCATGATAACTGTACGTAGCTCGTCCCCCGCAAAACACGTTCACACAGCTGTCTACAGACGAACTTTTATGTCGAGTAATATTTATTCTAAACCCTAAACTTCTGGTATCTAACAAGCTGTTTGTCACAAAATGTGAATTCTTCGCAAAAATTTCCACCAGCAAACGCGAAATAACTAAGTATATGCGACGCTCCTGCACCGACAACCTTCTTGAGACTGCAGCTGGACTGAAACGCCTGCGTGGTCTTAATGAAGAGGTTTATTAGAAACCTACATCCTTCCTGGCACAAGACGCAACACATGGCGTCTTAAGTATAACACGGACAAGGCTTTATGCTTTATGATTCTACATTTCGTAGATTAATCGTTACAATCCGAAAAAAGCTGACTCAAGCTCGTTGCTGCAGTTGCACTGCACTTAACAATAATAAATCAAGAAGGTCGCTCAACTAAGATCAAAGCTCAATTAAACTCGAAAATCACTTGGCGTGCCATAAATAATCATCTCGCGTGCCAGGGGTTGCCGACCCCCTGATCTAGGACTTAGCTACAAGGTAATAATATCTTCTTGCGAGCCAATACACGATCTATGTATAACATACGGGCTTGCTTTCGTCAGGGCCTTTTCCGATAAAAAGGCGTTACGTTAAATGGAGCTTTTGACATAGTAACATTAGCAGTTTTCTGTTTGTGGAAACCACACGCAGGTTTAGCCGGTCGTTTCATTTCCGGAACTTTACATTATTACCGAAACCTTACGTAAACATGTCGGCACTTGGGTTCGAAACCCTTTTAGGATTTTCAACGCATTGGCATTATTTTCGGTGAGGTTGTTGTTGTCCATTTTTTCACGGACAAATTAAAAAAGATAATGAACAATAAAACTGCTAGAGAACTGGCATATAGTAAATACATTTTATTGCAAACGTTTTAATCATCGTTGTTGTTAATATTACTGGAAAAATCTTACTGATTTTACAACAACAACAAAACATTTGCATTAAACGCGTGTAATTTGTGGGGGTTGGGGTAAAAAACTTCATTCGTTTTTTGCTCAAACAACAAACTGACTTGTTGCCCAAAACCCATTTACATTTGTTCCTAAATGTACTGACAACTACAGGATTTGCAATGTACCGAACTCAAGCTTTAAATTCCGCCACCAAGAAGTGACCTCCACGCTTTGACATTTAAAGAGTTTTAAAGCCCCAAATACCTCAAAACCCGGTTCGGTTTCTTTTAGTTTAGGGTTTGTCGGCTGGTACCAGCATTGAATTTCCGAGCAAACACAAATCTAAACGTACCAAGCTTCAACAAGTAAAGCGCACGCTTTGTTTTATTGATTGCATTTCACCATTGAACTGTAACACTGTACATTTAACTGGGAAAAAGAACACCGGGCAAAATATCGAAAGGATATTAAGCACTGAACAATTGAGACTGAAAAGCAACATCGAAAGTAGTCTGTCCTATTACGAACTTTTTGACATGGTTTGTTATGCATTTGTCAAGTTAATTGATAGGAAAGGACTTTTTGGCAAAATTTGTCACATTTTGAGATTATAAAAAAGAATACTGGACTACTACAAAATCTTAGGCCAATTACAATTTTTAGTGTTACTGTTGAAATTATCAGCCATTTTTTTGAGGAGATCAAGAATCACATATTCACCACCTAAGCAAAAAATATAAAAATGGCGTTCCGACGGTCTACCATCTTCTGTAGTTGTTGTTGTAATGATTGTTGTTGGAACCTCCTGACTTTGAGGAACCGGATCCACCACGCCTTCCCGATTTTGATGAACCGGATCCACCGCGCCTTCCCGATTTTGAAGAACCGGATCCACCGCGCCTTCCAGATTTAGAAGAACCGGATCCACCACGCTTCCCTGATTTGGAAGAACCGGATTTACCACTCTTCCCTGATTTGGAAGAACCGGATCCACCACGCTTTCCTGATTTAGAAGAACCGGAGCGCGAGGAATCGGATCCTCCTCTTCTTGGCGATTTTCCAGAACTTGAGGAATCGGAAGATCCGCTGCTGCTTGAACTGGATCCTCCTTTTTTTGGCGATTTTCCAGAGCTCGAGGAATCGGATGAACCGCTGCTGCTTGAACTGGAAGAACTAGAATCTGAGCTGTCAGAAGAGGACGAGGACGAATCGCTTGAGTCCGATGAGTCGGGGCTTGCAGGTTTTCTTTTTGGTGACTGGGCGCCCCCACCGTTGTTCCTGGGTCTTGGAGCAGTGCACACTGCGAATGCGAAAATGTTTTTTACAGTAACAAAATTGCGGTGGATTGAGCACGGAGGAAATATACAAATAGATAAAGCTTTTGTGCAAACCTCACCAAAATGTGTTTTTGCAATTCGTAAAGATTTGCGTAACATCTTTAAGCAGTACATATTGATTAGTTTGTCGTGGAAACATTTCACTCTGTCTCTCTCTCTCTCTCTGACAATTAAACATGTCCAATTACCAATAAATGTCTGTGTTGCAATTGCCAGAAGTTGTAGCCAAGGTTTAAAAACACAGTCTTATAAAAGAGTCACATACCTTTGATGTCGTACAGGATTGGACAAGCTGGATTCCCGATTCTGTACCTCACTTCCCTCCAACGAATCTTGCAGTAACCATATCCTGGACACCGAGTGTTGCGTCGGCATGTTCCCCAGTCTCCCCAACGAGACACAACGCATCGACCTGTCAGGTAGGAATTGTTAGAAGGTTGCCCACTTTTGTAGTACGGTACGTATTGATATGGATGGTAGTACGGTATGGTACGTATTGTTGTGTGCGTACCACGTACCTCGCTACCAAGGACGTACGGAACTTTTAGATTTTGCTGCGTAGCGTACCGCCACCTTGCTTTTGATATATGCTATGTACTTTATACTCTATTTATGTACTACATTTAAATGCAATTAACGTATTTTTTGAAAAACATTAAACATTTCTTGTAATCTCAAAGGCTTTAGGTTATTCTTTTTAACAACTGCCATCGTATGCCAACGTTATTTTTTATTGTAGGCAGCGAGTACTTTGGCCCTGCCGATTTGTGAGCTTTTAAAAAACCCAAAGTACTATCGCAAGCAGTTTTAAATTACTGGCGGAGTAGGTAATTTNGAAAGTAGTCTGTCCTATTACGAACTTTTTGACATGGTTTGTTATGCATTTGTCAAGTTAATTGATAGGAAAGGACTTTTTGGCAAAATTTGTCACATTTTGAGATTATAAAAAAGAATACTGGACTACTACAAAATCTTAGGCCAATTACAATTTTTAGTGTTACTGTTGAAATTATCAGCCATTTTTTTGAGGAGATCAAGAATCACATATTCACCAAGTAAGCAGAAAATATAAAAAGGGCGTTCCGACGGTCTACCATCTTCTGTAGTTGTTGTTGTAATGATTGTTGTTGGAACCTCCTGACTTTGAGGAACCGGATCCACCACGCCTTCCCGATTTTGATGAACCGGATCCACCGCGCCTTCCCGATTTTGAAGAACCGGATCCACCGCGCCTTCCAGATTTAGAAGAACCGGATCCACCACGCTTCCCTGATTTGGAAGAACCGGATTTACCACTCTTCCCTGATTTGGAAGAACCGGATCCACCACGCTTTCCTGATTTAGAAGAACCGGAACGCGAGGAACCGGATCCTCCTCTTCTTGGCGATTTTCCAGAACTTGAGGAATCGGAAGATCCGCTGCTGCTTGAACTGGATCCTCCTTTTTTTGGCGATTTTCCAGAGCTAGAGGAATCGGATGAACCGCTGCTGCTTGAACTGGAAGAACTAGAATCTGAGCTGTCAGAAGAGGACGAGGACGAATCGCTTGAGTCCGATGAGTCGGGGCTTGCAGGTTTTCTTTTTGGTGACTGGGCGCCCCCACCGTTGTTCCTGGGTCTTGGAGCAGTGCACACTGCGAATGCGAAAATGTTTTTTACAGTAACAAAATTGCGGTGGATTGAGCACGGAGGAAATATACAAATAGATAAAGCTTTTGTGCAAACCTCACCAAAATGTGTTTTTGCAATTCGTAAAGATTTGCGTAACATCTTTAAGCAGTACATATTGATTAGTTTGTCGTGGAAACATTTCACTCTGTCTCTCTCTCTCTCTCTGACAATTAAACATGTCCAATTACCAATAAATGTCTGTGTTGCAATTGCCAGAAGTTGTAGCCAAGGTTTAAAAACACAGTCTTATAAAAGAGTCACATACCTTTGATGTCGTACAGGATTGGACAAGCTGGATTCCCGATTCTGTACCTCACTTCCCTCCAACGAATCTTGCAGTAACCATATCCTGGACACCGAGTGTTGCGTCGGCATGTTCCCCAGTCTCCCCAACGAGACACAACGCATCGACCTGTCAGGTAGGAATTGTTAGAAGGTTGCCCACTTTTGTAGTACGGTACGTATTGATATGGATGGTAGTACGGTATGGTACGTATTGTTGTGTGCGTACCACGTACCTCGCTACCAAGGACGTACGGAACTTTTAGATTTTGCTGCGTAGCGTACCGCCACCTTGCTTTTGATATATGCTATGTACTTTATACTCTATTTATGTACTACATTTAAATGCAATTAACGTATTTTTTGAAAAACATTAAACATTTCTTGTAATCTCAAAGGCTTTAGGTTATTCTTTTTAACAACTGCCATCGTATGCCAACGTTATTTTTTATTGTAGGCAGCGAGTACTTTGGCCCTGCCGATTTGTGAGCTTTTAAAAAACCCAAAGTACTATCGCAAGCAGTTTTAAATTACTGGCGGAGTAGGTAATTT
>QXVZ01015187.1:0-18670 GCA_008931825.1 Phallusia fumigata | reverse complement strand
AACATGACAAATCAGACTCTAGGTGACTTTCTTAATCCTGATGTGTTTTTTTTTTGTTTTGGGGGCTTGTGGGTAAACTGAAGAGTCAACCGGGGTCAAAAGTTACCATGTTTGACTTCAGATATTCATTTATCACGTGTGCAGATTTAAAGAAATTCAAACGACATTTTCTTTACCAAAAGGGAGATACAATCTAATGGACAGGAAAAAAACAGAGTTGAAACAATATCTTTCCCTTTGAAAAGGAAGCCCATAAGAAGGTATTTGGCCAACAGATCAAATAACTATGTTCAGCATACTAGTTTAAAAATGTGATTACTATCATGGTTTCTCACTGTAGTTTCGTTATTTCCAGTTTTAAATGTTCCAAAAGTCAAGACTTATTCGGATCAACCATTGGTTTACATTGAATTAATGCAAACCTTTCAAAGGCTTATGAAACACAAAGGGGCCATAATCTTATGAGTGGTAAGCAGTTTCGTAACCTGACATCGTTTAACCTGTTAATATCTTCAGTACAAAAGCAAATATTTTTTGCGATTTGGCCGCACACTGTTTGGCAATGACCACTTTCAGTTTAGAATACATAGCAGAGACATTAGGATAAGCTACATTAGNTTAATATCTTCAGTACAAAAGCAAATATTTTTTGCGATTTGGCCGCACACTGTTTGGCAATGACCACTTTCAGTTTAGAATACATAGCAGAGACATTAGGATAAGCTACATTAGGTGTATGTGTCACCATTTAGAAGGTTATAAGAAAGCCTGACGCAGCAACAGTTAACCAAAATGTTACATATGTAAACTAAAATGCAAACCTTCCGTATGTCAATGTCACGCTGGGCACGCTTCAGTTCTTCAATGCAACTCTCGACAATGATTAACAGGTCAGCTGTGTCAATTCGCTCTCCCAACAAGATCATTTGTGAAAATACCTGCCAGTAAAAGATATGGTATTTACTAAGCAAGCAACTTGGTTTATAAAAAAAGTATCATCATGTGTTTCAGTGTTGTTTTGTTCAATAACTGCATCAGATAGCATAGTTTTTGACAAATCTATAAACACAAACCTGTTTATAATAATTAAAATTCATCTCGAGAATGCTTACCTCAGCAAATCTTAACAGGTCATTATGAGCTGCTCTTTCGTTAAGCTGCCTAAGTTGGAGCGATCGTTTCCACAACCCAATGCAACGGTTAAATTGCATATTGTCAGCATACACAGCACCTCTGTACACAATAGGGTGGACCAGTTCTGGACATGTCACGCCAAGTATGCGTTCACGCACAATCAGGGCTTCCATGTGAATAGCATCCTGCAGTAGCAGAAAAATAACCAGCTTAGTGGTATGTGATAAAAGTTGCAAAATTTAAATGTAAAAATGTTCCAATAAAGGTATCTCAATGACTGAGGGCATTTCTGTAGTTTTTTTCCATTCAAGGGAAAATAAAACAGACAATCTTGGTTTCCAGAATAAAAACAATATGTTTCTTTCCCTATAATACCGAGGCAAGGGTAGCTGTTGCTACAGTAAAAAAAATATTTTTAGATTAATTTTGGAACACATATACAATAACAGTCCAAAAAAGTTTTAATAAACAGTAAATAAAAATGTAAAATAATTTGATGACACAGAAAATTATTTTAACAGCACAAACTCAAAGTGCTAAAAATCAAGTTTCGAATAAAGGCACTTATTTTCTTGAACAAAATAGCTTCTGTTAATGAAACAACTATAACAAAAGCATAGGAGCGTTATTAAAATCTACTGTACAAAAATATGTATTCATATAGGTGGTGTAAATGTCACACACAGTGCCAATAGTTTCTCGGGGTCAGGACGAGGCACCACCAGACAAAAGAAACATAACACCAGTTGACATAAAACAAATATATCCATTTTATTCCATACCTGCTCAGAGGCTATTTTTTGTAAATCCGCTATTGTCTTGCATTCCCTTCTATTGTTGTATGCCGACACCGGAGGCATGACTTCTTTCCCAATGTGTTCTAGACAAAATATTAATATTGTGTATATAAACACATTTTTGTGTCTGGGGGGGTGAGAACTATGTGTGCGTGGGTGTTACTTGGTATGCCATTGTTATGTTTTCGGAGTTATTATATTGCGACATAAAACATAGCAAAAGTCAGACACAATAAAACTTGCTGATCTGAGCTTCGGGTATGTAAAAACCATACTTAGATATGTACATTTGCCCTTTCTGATATGTCAAACATTTTGCTGTGTACATAAACAACGCTGAGCTTACCTTTTTGCCTCAGCAGCAGAGCTAAAAACAGGTAGTGGTATGTCTTGTTTAGATCATAGCTCTCCTTATCATTGGCAAATGCTGTTCCCAGCAATTCAAGAAGCATAATCTAAAACACATCAATCCAATTAACTAACTTGGACGGTAGTTTCAAGAGCAGTTTTGTTCAAATAAAATGTAAAAGATTTTTACAAAAATAAATCTGTTTAAATAGTAAATTAGACCAACGGTAAATCAATGGTTGGAAACTGGCAAATATTTAGGGACACACCACTGGCAAATATAAAAAATTACCCAAAATTAAAAAACCACATAATCCATGTAAACATGTTGTTGTGCCCCAGGGCTTATATGTGAGTGTTACTTAGAATTCCATTATGATTTTTTAGACTCATTGTTATTCCAACAAAGGAAGTACCAAATCCAATGGATTTATAAGTCCCACAAATTTAAGGCACCATACATTTTAGGTAGAAGGAAGTGATTGCTGTAATTGGTGCATAAAATTCCCAAAATTGTCATGTTCACTGACATCTTAGTCAATCCCATTGCTGGTGAGCTGTTTGCATGCTGGGTTGTTAAATTATTCATCAGGTTAAGGTGCTTTCCTATGAAGTCACATTTAAAAACGGCACGGCACGCAAACAGGGTTACTACTGGTTGTGTATGGCTTACAATCCTTGGGGATTTTAGTAATTGTCAAAGGAATACTTCAAATGCCAGGGCTCGGAAGTAATTCAAAGTTTGGGCAAATTGAATGAAGTTATTGATAAAAGTTGGTAAAAAGTTGTGCACAATTTCAGATACCAATCTATTATGTGTAAAAATTTAAAGAAATTTGAACAACTTTTTCTTGATTAAAACATGGGAACAGAGTTAAACCAATATGTGTCCTATTTATTAAAGAAGACCCATAAGTATGATATAATGCATGATAAACATGTCCATACACCACTGCAACAGCCAATTAAAAGAGAAAACCCAACAGGTTTACAGCAGGTCTGAACATGAATTCCACTATTTTTTTGTGTTGACAACCGGCTTTCCTTTCATTTACCGGCAATTGACAGTCCAGTCATCATACCTGGGTTTCAGTGCTCACTCCATCCAGTTTGGTAAAATACTCGATGACCTCTGTCCGACAGGCGTCGGCTGCCACCATTGCGGCGGTTAGATTTGACTTGTTTTTGATGTTTATGTTGCAACCTATGATATAAACAGAGTTTTAGGTACATGACCCCAGAATTTAAGTCTAATTGTGTATTTCAATTCAAGTGAATGTGAGTACAACCAACACATGGCACAACCAGCTCAACCACTTTCATAGTCACAACGAGTAAAAATTATTTTAGCCTATATAGACAACATATTGGTACTAAGACTAAAATAAAAATGTGAAGAGTATTTTTTAAACAACACACAAACCAGCATTTGTGGAAGTAATATGTTAACACTGCACGGTTTGACACATTAAGTTTCACTGGAAAGTTCTAGACTGTTAATATTAACTATTGGCGTTTCAGCGCTTGGTGTCAGTGTGTAAACACTCATATTCATTGACTTGTCAATAGGAACAAAACAAGTTTGCCGGACACCCTAAATAAACAGCTTGGCTGTGAACGTCAAAATTGTTTTGTCTGGATACTTTGTAAAGGTATCTGTACATTTTTTACCAGTTTCTTGTTCAAATGCAATTTCACAAGAAACATACCTTTACATCAAAGCAAAAAACATCACAAAAATATGTAAAACTGTGTGTACATTGTATCAAACACCCTATGTATACTTTTATATAAGACAGACAGGTATAGATGGTGTCAGGATATTACATTGCTGGTATGCATTAGGGGAAAGAAGCTGTCATCACATGCCAAAAACAGATCACACACCCCTTCCCCCACGTCATGCTATTATAAGCACGGGATGATGTCATGAGCTACAATGACGCAGTATGTACTTCCTGGTCTGGGAACTGGATTTTCATTGGAACAATGGAAAACTTCCCAAGGGAGATGATGCGCAACATTCAAGAATTTAGTGGAATAAATTTTATTCCACTATGAGCCAAACTGTACTAAAATTTACATGTATGGAAATACCATAAATGGGCCTGACCTATGTTACCCACCTAAGGTGTATTATATATTGTTTAGATGTATATGTGTAAATATGATATAATTTGCCAACAAAATACAAATGTACATGTTGATGCTCAAGCAAATGTGGTAACAAAATCCACAAATAACACAATTCATTTACCATCCTTGAAGACATCTGTTGACAATTAAGGTATTTTTACAATAACTGATTTGCATTCAAATTACCTCACATACCACAGGCATTGGAAATCACAGTACCACAACAATAGCTGCAAAAGGCCACAGATTTCAATTTACATACCTGCTTCAACAAGAGCCTTTACGCAGGCCAGCCGGTTGCTTTCGCATGCAAAATGCAGTGCTGTCCCACCACAGTTTGCTTGTTTGTCAATGTCGATATTCTGCTTGAGTAAGTATTCAACAACGTCTGAGTTGCCACAGTAACTAGAGACCATAAGGCAAGTGTTCTTGTACTTGTTTGTGATGTTAGGGTCCGCTCCATTTTCCATCAGATGACTGTGGGAAAAATAATGTTTTGCAATAAGAGTGTAAAAGATTAATATTACCAAAGGGTGAATAACAGTTGCTATTTATTTTGGTAATGTGTCTAGGTTTACAACTGTTAAGTTCAGTCTAGTTATAAGGTAAATCGATCATGTAACAAAGCATAATACCATATCAAACTTTGTTCAGGTAATACTGGATGATATCAGCACAAAAACCGGCAAAACTGTTTCATCAAATTAAATGTACTAATTTGCCTAAAGGCAGACTAAAACCACAGTCCAGCACATGACTGACAATTTACGCAACCAAATTTAGCTATGACACTGATAGGCTGAAGCTGCAGTTGATGAGCCAGTTGGTTTCGCATACTGGTGTTACTCTAAAGGTCACAAAAACTCATACAATAGGTTATGATTACATTTCCATGAACAGTAAAGTTGGTAAACTACAATTAACTAGTGAAAAGGCATTTTAACACAAACTGTCCTGATTTTAAGGCTTGTTCATAAAGCGCACAAGTTATTTTCATCACAGAACAGTACAACAAAAGCTAAGAACTCTTCAAGCCTGAATAGGCCTTTAATGACTTAAGATCAAAAGGCTTACTCCATAAGACTGGTAAAATATCCTTTAATGACCACTTGTATTGTCCAAAAAATGTTCTTTAATGTATGCTGTACTTTGGTAAACAAGTATTTTGTTAACTATATTTTGAAAACAATTGGTATTTGACAAAATACAATTCCGTTTGGCTGTATAGCCTGGTACAGAGTAATATGCTTCATTTGTTTTTATCTAATTGATTCGGTGTTTCAAATTGCAAACACATTTATTCAAAGGAGAGCCTGGGGCAAGTTTCATTTTATTCCAGACCTGTGTAAAACCACATTTACTTACGTTACAACTGCTAGATTGCCGTGAAAACATGCCGCTCTTAATGGTGTTGAGTTGGATGAGGTTGTTTCATTGACATCTGCCCCAAACTCAAGCAAATTTTTTACAATAGAAAGGTTTCCACAAGCTGCAGCACACCACAGAGGCGACACATCTACAAAAAATAATTTTATTTGAACATCAATTTAAAAGTTTTCATAACCAAATTTAAACTGTGATAATAACACTTTTATGTACAAGTCCCCAGGTGATCTGCAATACAGAAAAAAATCACCCTAAACTCCACAAGTTAATATTTTTTCTATATTTACCAAACCATTACAAGGTTGTTACACCACAACAAAAGTTGCACAAAAACAAACAATGCATTTGACAGTTTTCTTACGTTCAATTAAATATCCGTCGAAGTTTAAAGTGCCAAAGTGCTCCCCTGGATTCACTTCAAACTTTTCCAATAAGAGGCTGACCAGTCGAGCGTGACCGTTGCGTACGGCCGCCAGAAACGGGCTGTAAACTTCACCTACAGGAGGAATAAGGCAAATATTTGAAATATTTATGTTAAAAAACAAGCAACATTCCTAGATAATGAAACAGAAACACAGGTATGTAATATGGGTTTCTAAGAGTAAACAGAAAGTAACTTAACAATTTTTTTATGCTCTATAAGGTTTTACAGTAAACTAATAATTTACAATTTTAACAAATGATTTTAGGTGTAATCAGAGGAAAATCCGAAATTGTCAGTGTTTCAATAATTTAGGCACCAGGTCAACAAACAGCAATTACAGAAACGTTAAAAAACATTTTTATGAATAACTTTCAATTTAAAATTACATGACCAATAAACAAGACACTACAAGATCAAACCATATACTACTGCAAACAATTTTTCATATGCTACTGTACGAACAAATTAAGGGTTGCACACAAAATAATGCTTACCATCGCAAGATGTAAATTTTTTCTTTATCACATCGTCTCTGTTTTTTCCGGCTTCTATAAGGCAAGCTGCCACTACAAGTATTTTTCCACTCCTGCAGCCTTCCAAAATCGCTTCGTAGTTGTCTTCAGTTGACATGATAACAGACTTTTTATTTACAATACACACTTAAGTTTGTTCATGGTCAGGTTTGTACAGTTAGTGTTCCTGGAATATAACAAAATTTGGATGATAAATTTGATCGTCGCATCGGTGCAAACAAAATGTAATAAAACGAAGGTTAACACAGTACAATGCAAGAATAATGAGAAGTTTTGGACGAGTTTAACACAAACAAAAGCTCCCAGAGAAATAGTACAACAGCACAAAGAGTCAGTTAGAAAATCACAGGTTTTTCTTGTAAACGTAGGGGCCTCAAATATACACCTCCATAAGATATTTTTGTGGCCAGAATAAATAAAGCACATTTGGATGTTGTAAACAACAACAATTTTTAGTACTTTTAACCAGGGATTGAAAAGAGCAGCTATTGGATCAAGAATTTTTGCTTAAAAACAAGCCAAACAACTGTTCGACCAGTGGTGAGGTGATTCTACTACAAAAGCATGTATTTCAACAAATGGTTTAAACCAAGACAGCCCTTGTGACGCATAAATGCCAAAAAACACTGATATTTGAGTCGACCTGGATCTTTGAATCTTGAAAGTTTTTGCTCTCTTTATATCACAAAGTAAAACTTAACTAGGATTCTATGCTATGGGTTGTGGTAGAGGTTTAGTACTATTGGATGATTGAGTGAAGATACAGTGTAATACGATCCAAACAAAACAATGGCAAGACAAGTTATAATTAACAGGCTGGGCAGCAAAAAGTAATGATAATTATACCAGAAATTGATGGTTGCATGCAGACAGGACCGAAGCCCTGCATTAAACAGCATATAAGCCTGCATTTGGAAAATGGATGGACTTAATTGCATGAGTAAAGCAAAGCAAAGCAAAGTATAAATTTTGAATTAGAAACGAACGACAGCTAACTTTATTAAAACTAGGACAATGCAAGTTTTTAGCACAGATTTACCTAAAACAACACTGTTTTCAATATCGTTTCACTTTGGTTTTCTGCCAAATGCAGTACCAGGTTAGGTGCTGATATAAAAAACCCCAACACTAATACCACAGACTTGAAATTTGCGAAAAAAAACATTGTTGCAGAGGTTAGTTTTAAAGGAAATATGGAAAGTTGTTTCTTTCAGATTAATAAATATAAACACAACACCAAAATAATTTAACATAAAAAACAGACCATTTATGAGGTGTCATTTACAGTCAGGTTTTGCCTGGAATCGATTAATAAGACCAGACAAATAAATGTACAGAATAGGGGATTTTTAGGATTGTAAATAAAACTAATTGGCCATCATCAAAGCTACTCAAGTTACTTAGCTGTCACAGCAATCTGAAGAAGGCGTAACAAATGAAAACTTATCAACAAAAAAGAAATCTGATAACCACTTAGCAGAAAGTGTCGGAATCATTGTACAGCTACTACTAGTTGAAACATAACACCACTTAAAAAACTTTGGCTAGCAGGCAGCATTCACACAGCGCACAATCGAATTAAGGCAATTAACAAATGACCATTGCACATGGTAACCTTTATAAACACTACACAACAAAAAACGATATCGTATTTTTAAAGTTTGTAAGTTCTGAATTTCAGAAAAAAACCTAAATGGCTGTTGAATAAGAAACATAGACAATAAACTGCATATTCAACTTTTGAAATTTGGACATTCTTTGACAAGACAAAAATTGCATCAAATTTTACTGCACAAAATTCATGTTATACCATATCCTGGCGATACTGCAGAGTCTTCCACCACTCAATAAGCTTCTGATTGAACTGATGATAGAACGGAATACGGGTCGAGGACTTGGGGTCCAAGTCCACAACTGCAACTGACACAACATAACTGTTTCCAAACTGGTCATGAATTGTATTGCAAAGGGCCGAACATTTCTGCGGTTTGGAAATGACCGGAGTTTGTGATGTGCAGGCTATTTTGCGCATCGAAATCATGATGGAGCAGTCGCAGAAGGACTTCGAAACAAGGAATTTTCTTACTTTTGTAACAGCTTCATCCCTAAAAAGAAGAACTATGAGGTCCAAAACATATAAAAACATATAAAATCTACAAACATGCAAATTTGATAAAAAAAGTTTACAATTTTTTAAGAATGTTTAAGTCTCTTTTATTTACTTACATTGAATTATTAGTACCGTCATCACTGCTTTGAGTCTGAACAAACTTCTGCCAATGATGTGAGGTATATGGAGCATCAATATTAATTCCACCATCCAAGTTATTCTGCAGTTTGCTTTTCTCTTTAATAATCTTGTACAAGTCATTGATTTCACTGATCGAATTTGAATTTATCTTCTGCACAGCAAGAATTAGTCCCAAAATTGAGTTGCTAGGCAAATTGTTGGCCCCTTGCTCAGATTGTTGACCCAGGACAGCATTGGGATGGCCTAAGAATCGGCGTTTGCAAATCAAGCCCTGTGTACTGCGGTTTACACCCTCAGCCAAATTCTTTGGTTTTTTAACTACTGGCAACATCAAAGCTTCACAAACCATGCTGATAAATGTTGCACAAATCTCACTAGATGATAACACAGTGCCATTTCCACATATAAAAGGAACTAATAACTGAGTAAGAAGGGATTTTCTGTATGCATTTCTTTTGCTTGGTGAAGTCCGTGCCCCGTTTTGCTTTACTACCTCTTGCCCATATGCCAACTTGCCATTCTTGAAAATTCGGAAATTATTTTGTGGGGCATTCAGCAAACCTCTTATGGCCGTTTTCATCCTGCTAAGGTCACCAGAAAATAAATCCACAGGGCAGTAGTTCGAGCAATCCGCAAACCTTTTCTCGCATTGCACTCTGTACAACTGAGTATGGCAAAATTGGCACAAAGCTTGCGGACTTCCCTCACTGGCGGAAGGCAACATAAATCCACGTTTCGGTTTAATTTCAACACTGTAAGTATCGCTGTCAATTGAAATATCACCCAAATGTCTTAGTTGACTTCTAACTGATTCTTTGGGTATGTGACAATGATCAAACATCAATAACCCCTTGGTTACATGCTGAACACTTTTGTGCTTACGGCTGTCAGGCCTCTGACTTTCAATACTTGAACTCAGCTTCCTAACAAAATCAACAGAAACGTCGACTTGCTTTGGGACGTGGCAAGCGTCACTGTTTCTCATCAACGGCAGCGCCACGAATTCCTGAAACCTCAGTACCTCGGCTACATTGTCTTCGATATCGACAGTTTCTTTTGACAGGTCGCCATTCTGAATGTACGGCGACTTCTTCTGTAGACGAAGCACTCTGCCTTTGTCGTTCCCTACAACAATGTGCTTGTTACCTTCGGCCCGGTACTTCCATTCCAGTGGGTCGGAAACCTCCATTATTGTTCATTATTCCATGTCTTTCGCTGCCAGCAAGCATGTCCACAGTTTGTTCTAACTTCAGCCGGACAACAACTGGATCCTGCTCATTCGGCGCATTGTCTTTCGGTAATAATTTGTTCGGAACTGTTCGGAAATCCGAACTTCAAATCCGCCCCCACAGAAACACTTGGAATAGTTTTGTACAAAAACGAAGGGCTTTGAACCAACAAATACGGACTTAACCTTGACCCAATGCCATTTTTAAAGCACACTGAATTACAAATAAAAATTGGTTTGTCTTCCCAAAACTTCCTATGTGTAAAAAATAGGTGGTAATTGCTGACTTGATCCTGGTGTTGCGGAAAGTTTATGATTTTTTTTTCTGACGTAATAAAAAGCCGGAAGAAACATCTATTCTCCCAAAAACGTAAAACAGGAATGCTGCGTAGATTTTGAGGTACCATTGTTGACGCGTTTTTCTTTTCAATCGAGGGCACTTTTGCTACTCCAATGCGGTACTTTACTCCCTACCGAGGAGGCTGCAAATTTTGCTCAAACGTTTATGTTCGGCTCGCAATGGCTGTAAACTTTTTCTCTCACGTGATTAAACTTTCGACCATCTTTGTCGGCTTATTGTGCAACTCGTTTGCATGACGCAATACCGGTTTCGCATGGAAACAATCGTAAGGCGGTTAAGGCAGACAATAACATAGTTTGTTAAAAAAAACCACACCACCCATAACTGTTGACTAATTGGTCTTTTGAAGTGGTTTTTGAATTTCAAGTGAGATTGATGATGATAATTACTGATACGTTCTTGTTAACTTGACTGTTACCGATTTTCAAATAAAAACAGACGGTTGTTTTCTGTTGACCCGAACGCCTAACCAAGATAGCCGGCTACGTGTGGAGGTATCGGCTTCTTGTACCAACAAAACCGGCGCGGTAACAATGGATGGTAAAAAGTTACCCCTTTTTCAAATCAACAAATGTAAAGCCAATGGAAAATGCACTAGTTTCCTTGCCCAGGCGATACAAAATCGGCCTATTGTGAATAAATTGATGACTAACTTTTTTTTAGAACACAGCTTCATTATTTGACAACCAGATATGGGGCTAACACTTAATAGTAAACAACACTGCGGGTCAAATGAATCACAACAACGCACCACCCTCAATAAGTTAAGCGTAAAAACGTGTCAATAGCACTAGCCATCGCAAACCTGCGTGACCCGTTACACGTCGACCGTCACGTGATGAAATACATGACGTCATATTCAGGCACACTGCATCAAAACAACTGGCTTTTGACGTAGCCAGAGGAATACGAAATATTGCGACTTGTTTTTCACCAGACTTGGGGGTTATGCTATGAAAGGAAGGTTACTACGCCTTTGGTTTCTAAATCCTTTGGGGTGAATAACCAAATAGCAATTGACTGAGTTACTTTCCCACACTGATATCTGATCGTCGCGTTTTGTCTGAACAGAGAGTAAACAATCATTGAATACAGCCGGGCTCCTTTTTTCTCCTGGGGTAGCCGCGTTGTTATGTAACTAATATAATTGTTCGACTGAGTCAAACGTGTCCATCAGCACGAAAACATCAATTTTGTACGTTGGTACTATTTTTCCACGTCGGCTTGTCCTCTTTACTGCACCAAAAATTTTACCGGACAACGATCGTTAAACTTCATTTCAAACAAAGACGTGTTTGGTTTTCAGGCGTAATCTGGCTGCCTTCTGAGCCTGGCTTGTGGTAAAGTTTTAGCTCATACACACTTGGCTGTGTGGTCATGGGGTTTCGTCTTGCGCTCGTGGGCGTTTATTGCTGAGGTAATGAACATCAACTTTTCAGGCCAGTGGAGCGAGATTATTTACACCTAATACATTGCTATAAGCCGTATTGCAATCCTCAGTTAGGCTGGTTATATGCGCCTTATTCTAACATGGCTTTAAACATCTAAAGCGGTTTCCAAACGAGCTTTGTTCAATCAACCGTTGCAATTTTGAAACCGGTGCTGTTGTTTTTATCCACAGTGTGCCGAAAGGGGCCTATGCGGTTTTGTTTGCAACTATTCCAAAGTTTGACTTAGTTCGAATGAATTAGTTATGTTCATTTTGGTATTGATTTCTTAAGTTAAGGACTACTTGAAGCAAGGCGCATAACTTAAAAAACAAAAAAGGTGGACTGTTTAGCTTTATGCAAGGCAGTTGCACCAACCACTACAGACTACAACATCGACGTTGTTTTTGCAAATAAAGTTACAATTCCAAAGCCTAATTATTGAACAAACTGTTAAATAAACTTTAAAAATCTTTTGAATAAACTTTTGGTGTTTTTTCGCAGTGATGTCATTATCACGCGAGTAAAATAGCAACGGCATTGCTCAGCGGGGCAAAAACATTCAAGTGCGGCTCTAGCTTGCCACAAAGCAACACTCAAATCGAGTACAAGCCCGAGCACGAAGGCTTCAAATAACAGTACTTCAAAGCAGCGGAATCCGCCCACGCATTCTCGACTTTTCGGGGAAGGACTCGAGCCGAATCGAAACGGGAAGTTCGAAGTCTCGTTTGCTGAATGTCAACGCCACAAGTGGGTTTAAAGGAAAGCGGAAACAACTTTTAAAAACACCCTGAAGCGTAAAAAATAGTCCTTTTGTTTCTCTTTTAATATAATACTTTGTAACCGTGACACCTAATTGTTTTCCAATCTTTATTTACGTTTGTATATTTACATTTTGAACTTTTCTGTTGATCTTGTTCAAATATTAGTAAAGGTTTGAAAAAAGAACAATGCTACGATGTAAAAGTAACCAACAGAGGCTAATTTTAACCAAAAACGAGTTTTAACCAAACAATAAATTCCACTGCAAAACGAGCTGACAATTAATTAACTAAAACTACCGTACCAAATTGTTTCTTTCTTCAGCATTATATTTATGTCCTGCGAATAGTTTTCAAATTCACTCAAACATTTCTATTTTAAACACATAATACTAAACCTACAACGTTTAAAAACAATACTGCTCACAACTGTTGTCTGACACGAATGATCTCAGTGCTAATAAAATGAACAAAATTGAAGTTGTTTATTCCCGATTGGTGCTTATCTAGCAAGAAAAACGGGTAAATATCAGTTGTCGCACCTTGGGCAACCGATCCTGCCTTTGCGAAACTAACGACGTCATCAAAATCATCGATCGCCAGAAACCGGAATTGAGCAGAAAAAATTCCACCTTTTCAAATAGGGAAAATCCTGACGCGCCTTGTAGTTTACTTGTACAGTTGCAAAGGTTTGCGTAGTGGTGTAGGGAAATACTGTAGGGGACCTCTCCATGACATAGCTTCTCTACCGTGAAACCCCTATTGCGCGCTCCACGCTAACGCCAAATAAGATGTGCCACGTTTAAGCTTAGGTTTATACGTGGTTCAGGAATGTCATACAATAAAATCTACCAGGCGTTGTTAATTTACTGTTGTTAGCCCGATGATTCTTTTGTGATTGCAAGTTTCTGCAGTCAGCTCTTTGAATTAATATTCACAGCAGTAATACCAGAACCAATTGTGCGCTACGGTAGGCATATTTCCAAGATGTTACACAGAGACCTTTACGAATATTCACAGCAGTAACACCGGAACCAACAGTGCGCTACGGTAGCTGGAATACAATGGACCCATAGAAATACTACCCAACAAATAATGTGGTGGTGAACTTTAAACAATGGTACACCTTATCGATTGAAAAATTTGACCCAGCCTTCGACCACGAGCCCAACACGACCGCTGTACGCAACTCTGGTGCGCCACCACGCGACACGAATTTTATCACAAGTTTGCTGAAGTTCTGATAAGCCCCAGTATTATTACATTTACGTCGTCTGCAAGTGGATTAGACGGGAGCCCGCATGGGCAACGATTATTATTTTTTGTGTGTGCTATGGTATAGATTCCGTAATGGCGTTGACGCTGACCCAACCGTATATTTATCAAATGCTTGGTGTACCGATCTTCACAGGCAAGTATCCATACAACATGGTGTTACATTTACCATGATAACTTCACTTTAGTGTACGATACTGCGGACCTGTTTCAGTAAATTCCAATAAGAATAGTAAACTGTTTGGAATCTCAGAATATGTTTTTTTTTTTGAGAAAGCTCGGTCCGGCACTCCATACTAACCAAATTCTGAGCACAGACCTGGGCAAGATCTGTTGCAGTGAGAGTGCCGGACGACCACGACAGGCGGTGCGGTTATTCCAGAAGGTCCATCGCAGGTTCTTTGACTGGGTGACCATATCAAGAGCGGCTCCTCCATTTCCCTGCACGACTAGACGGGGTAATCCCGAGCAAAGCGTGACGAGCTTATTGAGACCTGTGATCCAGCGACTCCGACTACGTGGTACGAATGCAAGGCGCGGCCCCCGCATACATGAACATGAACATAATACTTTTTGGAAACCACTAAATAAGTATGAGAACTGGTTGGTAATTTCATGTGGGTACCGACGTAAAAGAAATGCTAAGAATCCTTTGTTTATCAAAACATCTTGTTCTATATCACTTTACTGTTTAATTGTGTGTGAAATACCATACAGATTGCATAGAATAGCGACAACATACAGTAAAATTGATCACTTGCAGTTTACCACTGTATGATTATAATTGGCCGAGAAAAAAATGTTTGGCGACAAATAGATAGATGCAAGGGCAAGTTTTTAAAATAGGGGCAATGTCATCACAATATTGATCAGAGATTATACAGATACATGTAACACATGCAAAAAGACTGAGATGTAGTTTGCAACAATCCAATATAAATCACTTGAATAGGTGAACACATAATAAATGAAGAAAGAGGTTTTTCCCTGTATTAATTTTTAAATAGAAACTGTTCACTTTGTTTTTGTTCAGAAGGCTTCCCGAGAGCATTTTGTTTTTAAATAAGGCAACAAAATAGTTACCGCGATCGCCTTGTGCTCGGAAGATTGTGGGTTCTAATCCCATTTCGAGCTTTTGTGCATTCTGAGCAAAAAACAGACATTCCTACAAGTTGAACCTCGTTTTGTGGTGCTGCAATGAGATGGTTGTTTGACGGTGGGTTCATTATTGGCAAGATGCAACTAAGAGATCTTTTACCCAACAAGATACATTTTTACCCAGATTTGGTTTTACAGGGCAAATTTATCTAAAATATTCCAAACCAACATGACTAACTGCACACAGCTTGTTCACTTGCTTTGAATGAAAAAAATCAACCATAACATGGATGTAGCCTAATACAATTTACTGGTACAGCAGTACTTAAATATTGCACATCCCCTAAACACATTGCAAGAAAACCAGATGTCATGGAATTTTTTACTTTTCTTGTTTATCAATTCTGCTTAAGTGCAGGTGTCCATCCATTGAACCAGTAAGACAAAATGTGTCAGTTTTTGAGGAAACATAATCAACACAGAGGACAGGCGCTCGATGATCTTCCAAAGTTAATTCTTTTTCTAGTGCCGATGTTGCAATGTCAGTTCTGTATATCACTGGTTGCTTTTTGTCACAGGTGACAACATGGTTTTCCTGCAAGTCAAACAGCTGCCCACCTTTTGGATGATGTGACTGCTTATACCCACTAAATCCAGATACCTCAAAGGGACCAGCAGCCATCGGGTGAATAGGAAAGGTAACAACTCCATCCCTTGTTAGAATATCCCAACATCGCAATTTGCCATCAGTGCCTATAGTGTAGACATGTTTTCCGTTTGCAGCAAATCGTATGGAGTTTACAGGCCCCGCATGAATTTTTTTGGTGGTGACAACTTTAAAGTTGCCGCTGCTTGATACAGTGACAATGCCCTCTGTGTCGCCACTAGCCAATATTGAACCGCTGTCATTGAAACAAAGGCATGTTACATTACTACTGGAAATAGTTACATCAAGTGAAAGTTTACTCTCTGATAAACTCCATATTTGCATCTTGGCTGGTGCATCATACATGCTCTGTTGTTCATCATTAACACATGACAATGCCAGTTTGTTAGAGTACGGCTGGCATTTTATCTGATTTATAACCTTTGAATTGCCATTTAGATAGGTTTCATACGTTGTTTGTTTGATGTTTGCATCATACACCCTCAACATTCCATTTGTAGCTCCGAGAAGCAACAGATTCGGATTGCTTTTTGCCCATTCAACAGATTGAAAGTGTGACTTGGCTATTAAGCTTGAAATAGTCTTGGTTGGTGAGTTTTGCCAAAGCTTTACTATCCCATCATTGTCGCAGCTGGCTGCTATGCTAGTAGTAGGATTAAATCTACATTGCACAATGGCTGAATGATGCTCCTGGTATGTTTCTGTTGATTTCAGAGTCAATGCAGGATTTGACTTCGAAGGCTCTTTTTTAACAGCCATGCCCCCATTGCTTACAAAAGCTGTGGAAGATGGGTGATTTGTCATTTGGCTTTTAGGACTTTGGTTTACAACTGGTGCTGATGTTGACTTGTTAGGAATAGCCGGAGCTTCATTTTTGGGACTTGCAGTTGCTTGATAGCCAACCTGAAGTTTGTTGCCATTGTAGATACTTTCATGCTGCTTAGGGGAAGATCTGCTGTCAAAGTTTTCAACCTTTTTGTATTCCTTGGTGGATGACAAATCCCCAAACAGCTCCTTGCGTTTAGTTTGGTAACCACTGCTTTTCTTAGCCCTAGTGTTCAACCTGCTTTCAACCACATTTACAGCACTGCTTGGTTCAGGTTCTGGGGGTTTTGAAACCTGTTGTGGAGGTTCTTTAGGTTGACTGTTTGACTTCGATATACCCAGTGAAAGCTTTTTTGAAGAAAACGGCAACTTGCGTTTTTCCTGGGGTTCAACAGTTTGGGGTGCTGTGTTTAATGATCCAGGTACACCCAGAGCTTTTACATAAGACGGGACAGATTTTGTCACAGACTTGTTATTTTTCTCAAGAATTTCTACCAACTGAGGTGGTTTCAAGTTCGACAGTACAATTCCAATAAAGTTGTACAATGACAAAGTAAATGTTTCAGCCCATGGTTTAGTGAAGTAAATGCTAAAGGGCTTATTACTTTCTGGATTTTTAATGTAAGGAAGTGCAAACCACTCTCTCCACTCTGGCAAAGACTGCAGTTCAGGTGTAAGTTTTTCAAAAAACTCATGGCATTCTTTCATCTTTCCATTTTGTACACAGGTAACCAAATACAAGCGATACAAGTTCAACTCAACCTTTTTGACAGATGGATAATGCGACTGTTCAAGAAGTGAAAATATTTTTGTGTCCAAGTATTTCCAGTAACTTTGAAGGCCGTCAATGTCATGGCTGCTAATAAATGACTGCAAGTGCTGAAGGACCTTGTCGGCCTGAAATCCTTTGTCCTGTTTAATTTCACTTTCCAAGGTTTTCAGTGTGTTGTTAAAACCACGTCTCAGTAAGTAGTCTTGAACTACAGAGTCCAAAACATTAACACCATTGGTCCAGGCCATCACAACTGAACAAAACTGCAAGCAATTTTTACTCCCTAATTAAACCTACAGGTCCATAGCCTACCGATCGTTAAAGAAATGGTGTTCATTTCATCAACTCAAACAAATACTTTATACTTTTTATGCTTATTGGGCTTGTCCCAAAACAGATAAAACTGTAAACTCTCATGGAGCAAGAATGTTAATATTTATCAAATAATGCATTTTTGAGCATCACAAGTTTCTTCTCGGTTAGGGACAAAAATCTGTCTATGCAACTTGTGTTTTCTGAAGGGAAGAATGTCAAATGTTTAATCAGATAAGGTAAGATATAGAATTCCATTAATATTAAACTTTTAAAGTTCTCATTTAAATTGTATGGTAGTATTTTGTTTACCAGGGCCTGAAAAAGTCAGCAATTATTACCAGAGTGATATGTGTTACTTTTACCCATTACCTTTAAACCACAATACTCTTTCATCAATTTAAATTTGAATATGACAACTTTTTCTTTGCTTTCGTTTTTTTTCTATTTCTGCATGAAAATTGTACACATTTAAAAGCACGCAGACCCCTGTGCTTACCAACTGAACACGTAAAACTGTAGATGGATAGCCACATGAAGTGTTATGTGAACTCTTGCAACAAAAACAAACGATCCCGTTTGCGCCCACTTGCAACAAATTTAAAATCTAAATTTGGCCACTTGAAGAGATACAGGGCAATCTGGTTTATTTTGCGAAAACAAATTTTTTTTGAGAAGCTGCAAAACGTTGAATAGATTCGTACATCAATTGAATAATTAGTACTGTGTTTTTGAACCCATTTTATATGATGGACCGTCGTTATTCAAAGCTAAAATCCATCTACCGAAAATTGAAGTTCTCACAGTCGAGATACACTTTTTAGACTCTTTTCAATCACAACTTTGAGACCCTATGAATTGGGTGGTCTAGTGATTTGATACTTGTCGTGTTTGATTTGTGAGCGAGTAGTTTAAACGACATTGCACCAAACTTC
>QXVZ01015175.1:0-10892 GCA_008931825.1 Phallusia fumigata | reverse complement strand
GATCAGAGCTCCTTTGAAAATCTTGTCCATTTCATTGCATGTTTCTTATCAGCTACTGTCATTAGGTATGAATTTTCCTGGAAAAACTTGCCGTAATGCGCTTAACAAACCAATTTAATGGCATTTTGCCCGTATATTAATAGACATCTGCTAACAAGTGTCCTTGGCATATGCTGATAAGACTGTTCTTGCCCATGTTACCAATGCGGTTGTTAATATTTAATTGGAACTGTCTATAATAAGTGACGTGGCAAATATGCAGAAACACGCTTAAGTAGACTAACGAGAACTTTGTAAAAACAACACGTTTAACCATGCTAAAACTATTAGCCTTCGCGGTGGCTATTCTCAGACTTTTTTGTTTAACCTCTGTGTAATGCGTTAGCACCTGAAGCGCAAACACTGTCCTGTCGGTAACAATACCTACAACGACAAATTACTCAAACTTGATCAATGTTTAACTGATCTTTATCGACGTTTAACAGTATGGCTTCTTACATGTTCCATAAACATTTCGCCATCAGTTTTGCACCAAGTCCTTGAATATCGCCTTGCATGTGGTTTTCGAAATTCGAATTCTTTAATTTCTCCTTCAATACGGTTGGGTTTAACCAATGGGACCTCTTTTGAGTCTCGCCACTGTTAGATTGGTAGCAATTCGACGCAGGACAAAAACTGAAGTAGTCAATTTTGGCAAGTCAAATCGAACTTCAGCAATGACGAAAACTTGTATGAAACTAGACTTGTCAATCGGCCAAAACCGCTTCTGAACTTTGTTACTTTTTTTCACTTGATCCACTTATAATTAGGATGCAGCGTTGTGTGATTTGACGTGTTATGCTCAAAAACCAGGTAGGAAAACAAATTGTAAGAGCGCATTTACAATCAACGCCCAGATATCAGGATTAATAGAAACGAACAAAACGTAACTTGCCCAAGAGCCGTAGCCAAGAAGTGGTACGTGCGCCTTACATTGCCGTAGTGCAGCACTTTGTCCACACGCGTGCAGAAGTGCAGACCAGTGTTTCTCAACTAGTGGGCCATTGAGCAGTTTGCAAATGGGCCACAGAGCTATAATAAAATGTTAGGATCCCAATTATCATCCCAAGAATTAAAAAAAAGGTCGATTGACTTCAATAGCAAGTTTCCCATTAAAGTCCTTATTAGAATAAAACGCCACAAAAAGCTCAAAACAATGTGTGTTTGTGTCATAATAGGCTTAAAATGTAGGAAGCTTGCCTCACTGATGAGCTAATGGGCCACGAGACTTTTTCCAACGTTTTTTGGGCCGCGTGAGATAGAAGGTTGAGAAACACTGGTGCAGACGATAAAGAATAATCTGTGCATGCGCCAGCGTCCTCAAACAACGCGTCATTTTCAAAATAATATTAACGTGTTCTTCAAAAAGGGACCTAAAACTACCCGATGAAAATCGGCTAGTGGGGAAATCCTCGCAATAAGCTGCAACAAAAAACACACGAGAGATCCATGTCCTTGATTTTTTTAGTTGTTCTTTTGTCGATCCTCGTCCACATAAATTACACTGTCGTAGCGCGCAAGCAAAACAGGGGTGTTCGAATTGCGACAAACGNCACACGAGAGATCCATGTCCTTGATTTTTTTAGTTGTTCTTTTGTCGATCCTCGTCCACATAAATTACACTGTCGTAGCGCGCAAGCAAAACAGGGGGGTTCGAATTGCGACAAACGCCGAGAGATAACAGGAGAAAGTCAAACGAACAAGCACACGTACTCGCGCAGAACACACACACACACACGCACTCAAAAAATGAAGGACGCCCAACCATCACCGAGAAAAACACGAGAATATTGCTATGAGTTTGGTAGGAGAGTTTTTAGCTTCGCGTTTTGGGTGTTTGCTGTATGTGAAGCGGCAGGAGCGGAACAAATATTTTACGTCGATTTTAGCAAGCAAAGATTTGGCAGCAAGGTTTTTGTACGAAACGCGATGCGGTACATTGTATTCAATCTTACAGTCATATACGGAACATGGTATACTCCAAAAAATTACTCAAGATTACACAGACGAATTAACTCGAATTGATCGACGTTTTAGCAAAAACAACCATACTTCTGAATACCGGCCCTTGCAACACGTATTTCGTTAATGGCGTTTAGTTTTTTGGCAATATACAAGATTTTTTAGCGCACCGCCACCGAAAAACAAGATACCTGAAGCGGAAAAAAAAATCGAAGCCGATAATGGCGAGTCCTTATTGCAACAAAACGACGACTGCTCGAGAAAAATACGACGACAAATCAAGAGCCTCGGTTTGCAATACAAGAATGGGCGAGACGGCAGGAAGAGGTCTATCCGGCTACAGTCAGTCTTTGGAGCGAGCGCTACAGCAACGAATCTAAACATACCCTGTACCAGTACAAATATATCCCGCAAAAATAACATCGAAATCACTGCCCAGCTACTCTGATTGGACATAACAGGAAACACAGAAAGGACAGAAGGCGTATGAGAATCTGTCGACCTTGTAAGCAATTATGGGTCGATCAATTTCGTTGCAAAAGTCTTTGTTGCTTAAAACACAATTTTAACTTCTTTTAGCATAAAGTGTAGTACGATATTGGAGTTTTTTTGTTAAATGTACCACAAACTGGTTAAAGAGGATGGTACAGCAATACAACAACATTGAAATTATGATCAACTCCCGAATTTCGACCGCGCGGTTTATTTCCCTATCATCCATATGCGAATACAGAAATACAACGAAAAATGCGCCAATATGGCACACGCACATACAGCGGTGACAAGCGACCTGCAATCTACGTTTCTTTCACTACCGCAGCTACCGTCACCAAAATCCAGCGGGCACTTCGGGGTCCGTATAACGACTAAAAAATCTGACTATGATTGGCAAGGGACTAAACGTTAGGCAAAAAGTCACATGTTTCTTTGCAGAGCAAGGTATGAACGAATTTGGCTGACTTTTTTGTGTGCTCGAGTGTGCGCTGCGTGGTTCGACCAGTTAGACCAGGCTGACAGGAAAAAAAACACGGGCATGCAAAGGACGCAAAGCGTAAGGAATCAAAACGAAAAAGGCACTTGTAACTGATGGGAACAAAGACTAAAAACGGAGGAGAAATCGTCCCTTTAGGCCACAAACACCGGAAAAAAACATATGGAACATAAGCCGTGCAACCACCAATGGGTAAAGTGTAAAAAGGGGGTGACGCACTTTTAAAAGGAGATTAAAACGCGCAGCCAGAGGAAGCTTATGAATGAATGGAGCTTATGGGAAAGGGGGTAAAACTGTGACTTTGTTCCAGCGCAGAAGTTGTTGCTGTTTGAAATCCGGGTAGTTTCGTTCGATAATTGTCCAGCCAAGACCTCACAGTGAATTTGAAGCAGTGCTGGGTGCGCTCTCCAGCAGCACCTAGTGTACGAGTGTACGCGGGCCGAGATCAGATGCGTTTACAAACCGAAGGGCAGTGGACTTTTGGGCGAGGTCGCTCAGTTAACACGAACTATTGACTTCGGTACAGAAACTATTGTCGCGTGCGGGGTGAGGATAACGATTTTATTACACTGTGTTTTCACCGAGGCGGGTTGTGCAAAACTAAAAGCAATGGTGCCTAATTGTTTGCTGTTGTTTCGGTAAACATGATAGGTATCGACCTCCAAATGATTGGCGCCTCAGTAAGGCCGTCACCACCAAACCAAACGTTCCACAGCCACACGATTTGAATCCAACCGGGAGAAGCAGAAAAGAGAAAAAACAATGTTTGTATGGTGCGAAGAGCGGACTTCAGCGCGATGTTCGTGAAGAACCGGGATTCGAACCAGCGCCTGTTGTTCTGCTCGGACTGTCGTTCGGACATTCCTCGACCGGGGGCTAAGGTAAAAATGTGATTGTAAACACTATAACTATTCTTATTTTTCTGCTAGTGGGGTAACTGCTGAGGGTGCAAGGTAAAAAAAAGCAATTAATGCATCACAATGACATGTTTTTTAAACTGTACAAATACGATTTATTTCGGAGATTGTTGACCGATTTAACCCATTTTAGGGGGCTAGTGGGGTCAATGTTGGGGCTATACAGTAAAACATAGCTATTGGTGCGTCACAATGATGTATTATACAAAATATATATCCGTCCTAAATTTCAATACATTTGGATTAGTATGTCTAAAGTAAAGGGAATGTAAACAAAAAACTAAATATTTTGGGTTAAACAGGCAANACCGGGGGCTAAGGTAAAAATGTGATTGTAAACACTATAACTATTCTTATTTTTCTGCTAGTGGGGTAACTGCTGAGGGTGCAAGGTAAAAAAAAGCAATTAATGCATCACAATGACATGTTTTTTAAACTGTACAAATACGATTTATTTCGGAGATTGTTGACCGATTTAACCCATTTTAGGGGGCTAGTGGGGTCAATGTTGGGGCTATACAGTAAAACATAGCTATTGGTGCGTCACAATGATGTATTATACAAACTATTCAAACTTCATCTATAACGGAAGTTGTTTAACAATTCGACCTATTTTAGGGTGCTGGTGAGGTAACTGCGGAGGCCATGGGGTCAAACAAAGAAATCAGAACACCACAACTGCCCTTTATACAGACTGAACAAATTTTCTCTTATTTCGACATTGTTTAAAAATCCCACCAATTTTGGGGGCTTGGGGCAATAAAGTCCAACGAAACAGAGGGCACAATTACATCTACCACCCAGGGAAGTATTCACCAAAAGTTACATGCCATTGGAAATAACTTTGCGTGAAAGAAAGTGCGAAAAAACGTTTTTACTTACCAAAACTCTAAAGTCTTCCAACTTCTCAAACTTGTTGAGCCATCCTGTTATCCTGCTGTCGATCTCAGAAAGGGGGTGACCGGAATACTTCAAAAAGGCCCAGAACTTTTCTAAGCCGTAAAGTTGTCCTGGAATTCAGAGAATCGAAGGTTAGACCGTAACAAGGAAAAGCAAGGAGTTCCAATCAACAACTTTATCCACTTAGCAAAACCACATGTTTTTTTTTTAACTATCGTACCATCTTGGTAATCGCGTATAACATCTGCCTGAAATTCCTGGAAAACGTCGGTGCGGAATTTCTTTTCCAATCCGTAGCTGTAGAATCGGAACAGGCACTCAAGTCCGTACCTGTACAAACCATGTCAGTAAACAAGCAGCCAAAATAAGTTTTTTGATATATGTCAGCAATAAATTTGTTTTTTCACCTGTAACCGTGTTTGCCATCTTCCGCTGCCAGTGTTTTAAATTCCTCGAACATTTTCTTGTTGAAATTGTCGCGAAGGAAAAATGACCAGAATCGGAATAACGTGTTCATCTCCTGCGACTGACCAACCCCGACACGATCTCGTTCTGGGCAAAATGGTTTTGAGTTGCAATAAAAACAATAAAAGCAAGTACTGAACCAGTTGTATTTTAACGAACCCTAATCATTACACTTCTTACAGGTAAGTCGGGTAAAGGCTGTGCACAGTTAACTAGTGGGTATAAGTAAATAGGCCATTGTTTTACAGAAAACTTTGCATTATCGCATTACAATATGTTTTCACAATAGATAAAACAGGTGACGGAGCTCAAACAGAGCTTTTAGGCAACTATGCTTTTTGCATGAATGTATGTAACCAATTTTATTCCTACGTGATACCGAACAAACACAGGCCCTTGGTAAGCAGGCTGGGTATTTTAGGTTGCTAATAATAGTGAACCAAACATCGTTGGAAAGACAACGCTCTCAAGGTCACATTAAGGTAGCACGGCACTGAGGTATGCAAATAATCCACTAGTACAAACTACGCCGGTAGTCTAAACGGTCAATGCTAATGCACTAAAAAAGACTGTTCTCAGATGCGCCTGGGTGCACCAACAATAATTGCAGGAAATCCTGACTGGAGGTGGCGGAGTGCAGTCAAGCACACNTCATGCATATTTTTCCAAGCAAACAAAACTGCTTGGTGTGTGACTAAACTGATGTTGCCATAATACTTACCCTTCTTTTCATCTTGCTTTTTTGATGGTTTTGCTCGGTCATTTTCCTTGGGCTGTTTTTGTTTGTCCTGTTTCTGGCCCTGTAAAAGCAAATTAACAATATGTTATTGGACTGGGGATTTTATCAAATGTCTTTGTGCATTGTGTGCTGCTTTTATTTAACATACAGTAAAGGTTTACCAGGATACAGTAGTAGGTCAGGAAGCGATTACTTTCATTCACTTAAAAAGGTGATTAAAAGTGGCACAACCCAGCTCTGATTTCCATGCTACAACACTTAACAAAGCGCACTGGCCGGTGGATAATCAACAAAAGCAGATCGAGAAATTCAAAGAAAAGGGAAGCCAAAGTAAATAGAGAATAAACACACTTTTATTGTGGCTTGTGGTTAACCTGTGAGTAGTAAACCTATAGACACTAAAATTAAGTCGAAAAAAAACTAAAAACATTGAGCCTCGTATAGTGTGTAACAGTTTTAACTCTAGTTTCTTGCAAACAAACAGTGTTATTATTAAACATGGTAGTGGTACAAACCCGCTTGACTCTGCTAGGGCGATGTTTTTCAACCTTAGTCCACCAGGTCGTGTCCATGTCAGGTAGACTCGAGCTGAGTCCACTTTGTCGGGTAGCAGTAAGATTTGAGTTGGAAGCAACCTCTGCTTCCTTCTTGTCATTTGATCCCTTGGATTTCACCTTTGGTTCTGTGGCAATAACTAACGTTACAAAGCAAAAAATACACTTCAAACAAAATCCACATTACTGAGGAGATGTAAAAAATAAAAAATACCTTCATCAGAAGCATTTGTTTCTTCATCTGTTTTGGGTGAAAATGGTTTGCCTGGCACAAAACCAGGTGTGTCAACCCATTTCCACAACTCTGAATGGGCCACAACCTCTTCTGGGACCTCCTCAGGCACAGAATTGCTGGACATGACAGCGTCATCCACCGATTTGTGTCTGAGGTTTCTTGCTGGTGAGTGGAAGAACTCTTCAGATGTGCTGGGCAAAATGGTTTTGAGTTGCAATAAAAACAATAAAAGCAAGTACTGAACCAGTTGTATTTTAACGAACCCTAATCATTACACTTCTTACAGGTAAGTCGGGTAAAGGCTGTGCACAGTTAACTAGTGGGTATAAGTAAATAGGCCATTGTTTTACAGAAAACTTTGCATTATCGCATTACAATATGTTTTCACAATAGATAAAACAGGTGACGGAGCTCAAACAGAGCTTTTAGGCAACTATGCTTTTTGCATGAATGTATGTAACCAATTTTATTCTTACGTGATACCGAACAAACACAGGCCCTTGGTAAACAAGTTGGGTATTTTAGGTTGCTAATAATAGTGAACCAGACATCGTTGGAAAGACAACGCTCTCCAGGTCACATTAGGGTAGCACGGCACTGAGGTATGCAAATAATCCACTAGTACAAACTACGCCGGTAGTCTAAACGGTCAATGCTAATGCACTAAAAAAGACCGTGCGTCTGGGTGCACCAACAATAATTGCAGGAAATCCTGATTGCTGGAGGTGGCGGAGTGCAGTCAAGCACACCAGCTAAGATTTCTGAGTGGGTATGAAAAGTTTGCAAGGACCGTTGGTTTGTTTTGTTGGGGAATTCGTCGGGAAGCTTGCGGCAAGCGTAGTTCCTCACACTGTGGGAATTAAAACACGTAACCCACCTCGTAGGCATTTTCCGTGGTACTTGCTGTACACCTGCTGTGCGAAGCCCTTCTCTTTGAGCAGGGAATGAGACGGATGCTCAAACTTGGGGAGGGAGTGGGGAGTACCACCATACGCGCGCCGACTGTTTCCGTCACTGCGAAGCACAAACAAGATAACGGTTTCTGTTGCTGCGAGCCGCGCTAGGTATCAAGCCTTTTACGTTTGCAAAACACTTGCATGCGGGCCGGCATAAAAAATTTGCATTTATGTAACCATCATGTAACAATCGCTTTCAGCAGACTGTCTATCCTTTTTTGAGTCCTATCTATCAGATAGCGAGATTTATTTTAGCCAACTGCAAGACATATGCTGGACAGCATCGCATGCTATTGGACCGCAACAAGTTAGCAACAAAAAATTGTGATGTACTAAATACAACAGCGGGTTTTTTAGAACCAGTCGAGGTATCAGCTGATCATCTGTAACTAACGTTGGGTGTAAATTAAATAATTGTTAAACAATATTTTCCTCTTTTTATGAAACATATTACAAGCTAAACGAAAATTCATGACAGAAAAAAGCGCCATATACCTGACAGAGGGAGTCCTCGACCTTGATCTGTGTTCCCTTATGTCCATCACCCAACCCACGTGATGTTCCTCGGGCGGATGACTACTGTGACGCGTCTTACGCTTTCGAGGCGTCTGCGAATAATTCTTTTGTTTCAATATGTTTTGGCATGAAAAAAGAGAATGACAGTAGACCGAACTACACAACTAAAAGACATCAGAGGGTTGTGCTGGGTCAAGCTAAGCGATACTTGGTACTTGACCACAACGGCCGGGCATCCTACACAACCGTTGGTAAGTATAACATGATAATGATCAAACGCTTTAGCGCAGTGATCAGCGCGTTGAAGTGGCGAAAACTTTCCCCTTGGTAGAGGTCAAAAGGTGATTGTATCGCAGTTTATTGTAGAACATATCCAGGAAACTGTACGACAGTACCTAAGCGTACTTTACCAAGCATTGAACATAACATGGTCGGCGCTCGGCCGTTTGCTGAGCATTTTGTTCCATTCTGGTAAGCATTTACATGAAAGAAACACAATGAACAAGAGTTGGTTTGATTTTCCACCCACCATCGGGTCAGGCGCCTTGTTTTCTTTGACAACCGGATAAAACCTTGGAGCAGTTGCCGAGTCCTTATGGTGAGGGGTGCGAGGTGTCTTCCTGGTCACGTGAGCACCAGGACTGCCCTGGATTTTGGCAGGGACTGACCGCGTAAGTGAAGCATCATCTAGAAATTGAAAACAATGCAATTTAATAATACTTTATAAAACGATACTTGTGATGGTACATGCACTATTTTATCTTAAGTGACCAGCTGCCCTAAAGGTATTAAGTTTTTACGAATCAACTATTACTATTAAACACCTCCAATGCATGGTGTAATGTAATGAACTCGCAATTAAGTGCGACTAGTACCTGCTTTGTTAGTTGGTGATACAACTGGAGGTGGGCCAACGGTGGATTTTGCTGGAGGCCCAGGTGGAGTGATTTGGCTCTGGTTTGAAGCCGACCTCTTCTCACCTCTCATGTCCTGGAAATCTTCCTGGCTAATCAAATTCACTGTGGTGTACGTTGCCTTGCCCTCCTGTGAATTTGCATAATATAGTCATCAATGCCACCTTTGTTACCAATTGTGCCTACTCTACATAGTAAAGAAACAATAGTTGAACATAAATGCAGGTAGTGTGCTGCTACAGACAAATTAAATGTTTTCTGTTGAACTGGAACAAATTGTTAAATAAATTAAATATTTGAGCGTTTGACATTTTTGTTGGGTGCTAAGACCATGTCAGGTAACAAAAGTCGGTACCACAATATTATTCGAGCAATTGGCAAAATGTTTAATTTAGAATTTAGACAAAACACTTAAAGACAAGACCTAATCTAGGTTACAAGTCTGCAAACACAATCCCACTAGAAATGAATTATTTATGACTAACTTACTGTTGGCTCTGCAAGCTCAGGATCTTCGTCCCAAGAATCCCATAATTCCTGTTCATAGTAGTAAAGTCCATCGTTAATGACTGATGCCAAATCTTGTGTCATTTTGGTCCTGGTCTGAAAGAATCCTGTACGATCGCCGCCAGGGTGCTTGCGGAATGCTGGTGGAGTCTATTAGAGAGAAAAGGTTCATAAACGTTGAATAATTTGTTAAAGTTTGCAATCAACAGCCGGGTGGTAAATTTTTAAGAGGGGGATTTTGTCAAAGCAATTTTGTATTGTTTTTGGCTTAAATTACCCTCACTACATTTGCAACAATAAGACAGTCAAACGTAAAGTTAGAGGGACATTTACGTTTTGTAACAGTTCTTCAAAGACAAATAAAAGACGTGTTACTTTGACAAATATTTTGTTGACAAACAAATATTTACTTGTGTTACAATGATGATTTTTCGTATGTCAGCATCGGTGACATCGTCATCAGAGTCAGAATCCCACTTAGTAAAACTTCTCTTCTGCATGTTTAGCTCTTCCATCTCCTCATCGAACATGAAATCAAGTTCCTCTCTCTTGTCCTCGACACCATGCTTGCCCTTCTTTGCACCAGATTTTTCTGCTTTTGAACCTAGGTAACATGCAGACATTTTTATGCATAATTTTTAAGTAGCTGTAACTTCAAGACTTTTAGTATTAGAACAGGATTTTGGTTTGTGAGATGCCCTTAACTCAACCACATTAAAACAAATAAGGGAAGACTTACAAACAAAGAGTCACTATTTCTTTCAGTTGCTTACATAAGCAAAGTGTAGTAAAAAATTGTGAGCAATGTGTATGTGAAGACATTCAATTCCCAAGACCCTCTTGAGGGTATGTTGTGTTGAATTTTTAATAACTCCTAAAAGTGGGCAATAACTTTTCAAAACTCCACATTGGTAACACATTATTCATGCATATTTTTCCAAGCAAACAAAACTGCTTGGTGTGTGACTAAACTGATGTTGCCATAATACTTACCCTTCTTTTCATCTTGCTTTTTTGATGGTTTTGCTCGGTCATTTTCCTTGGGCTGTTTTTGTTTGTCCTGTTTCTGGCCCTGTAAAAGCAAATTAACAATATGTTATTGGACTGGGGATTTTATCAAATGTCTTTGTGCATTGTGTGCTGCTTTTATTTAACATACAGTAAAGGTTTACCAGGATACAGTAGTAGGTCAGGAAG